>PITA01010419.1:0-72242 GCA_004023965.1 Spilogale gracilis
TTTTGTATACTTGATAGTGTTTAATTCTGAAATTCTTCATGAGGCCAGTCTGGCCCTGTATGTTCTGAGTTCTGTCTTCCTGTGTTGCCTCGTCTCAGGTCACTCACCTCTGTGCAAGGAAAGAAGCGGCTCTGCTTTTGTTTTTTATGTTGTTTTACTGACATGCTTCATCAAGGCGCGATTCATGGAGTCGACGAGATACAAGTTAGACTGCCTGTCAGTTAGCATAGTGCTGCATAACAAGTCGTATTACAACGCAGTGGCTTACCATAATAAAAATTTGTTATTGCTCATGAGTCTCAAGGTCAGGTCTTCTGGCACAGTTAGAACTAGGCATGGTGGGCACCTGGTGGCTCAGTCAGTTAAGCATCTAACTCTTGATTTCAGCTCAGGTCATGATCTCAGGATGAATCCCGGCATCAGGCTCTGCATTCATCACAGAGTCTGCTTGTCCCTCTCCCTCTCTTCCTCCCCCAAGCTGTGTTCTGTGTGTGTGTGTGTGTGTGTGTGTCTCCCAAATAAAAAAAAAAATTTTTTCTAAAGAAAAGAAAAAAGAAATGTCCATGCATCTGCGATCAGCTGAGTCAGGCAGGTAGCTCCACTCCTCTTAGCTGACTCCACTTCTATGTCCCCTCACTGCACTGCTGGTGGCCAGCCTGTCATAAATTTGACCCTTCTCCACATGATCTGACATTGTCCGGAAGACCATCCTGGACTACTTCTCAAGTCATAGCAGGGTTCCCAGAGAGAGAATGAAAGTTCTCGAGGCCACTTAAAACCTAGGTTCAACACTGACATGCTTTACATTGCTCATTCTGTTGGCCAGCACAATTCTAGAAGCCAACCCAGATTAAGACCTGCTGAAATAAACTCCACCTCTCTCTCTCCTTTTTTTTTTTAAAGATTTTTATTTATTTATTTGACAGAGAGAAACACAGTTAGAGAGGGAACACAAGCAGGGGGAGTGAGAGAGGGAGAAGCAGGCTTCCCGCCGAGCAGGAAGCCCGATGTGGGGCTCGATCCCAGGTCTCCAGGATCATGACCCAAACTGAAAGCAGTCACCCAACCAACTGAGCCACCTAGGCACCCCTCTCTTTTCTTTTTTTAATGGTGTATTTATTTATTTTTGAAAGAGGGGGTCGGAGCAGAGGGAGCGGGAGGGAGAGAATCTCAAGCAGTCGCTGTACTGAGTGTGTGCCCAGACATAGGGCTCGATCTCACAACCCTGCAATCTTGACCTGAGATCTCACAACCCTGAGATCTTGAAACTAATAGTTGGGTGCTCGACCTACAGAGCCACCCAGGTACCTCAGCTCCACCTCTTGATAGAAAGATCTGTAAAGTCATATTACAAGGGGCAAAGAGACAGTGGCCATTTTTGCATTCAAGCCACCACAAACTTCAAGGGTAAGTTGGATAAGTGGTACAGGTAACAGGTAAGAATGCTTCCAAGTCTAAGGAAAAATAGGAGAAAAGTGCAAAGCATATTACAGAAAGTGCAAAGAGAGCTGCCATTAGAACAAAGATTTTGAGTGTTTGCAAAACCCTGGGGTTTTGTGGGAAAAATAACTAGAAATGAGGTTTGGGAGGGATTTCCATTCCACACCAAGTAGTAGAGCTTTGTTCTCTGATCAGTTGAAGGTGCAAATAATTAATTATGGCACAGGATTGCTTGCTTGCAGTTTAACACTGATCACCATTCCCTTATTCTTTCTTTATTTTTTTTTTAAGATTTTATTTATTTGACAGAGAGAAACACAGCCAGAGAGGGAACACAAGCAGGGGGAGTGAGAGAGGGAGAAGCAGGCTTCCCACTGAACAGGCAGCCCAATGTGGGGCTTGTTCCCGGGACTCTGGGACCATGACCTGAACTGAAGTCAGAGGCTTAACCACTGAGCCACCCAGGCGCCCCACTATTCCCTTATTCTTAAAACTCTCTCTTCCTGTGAATTTAATGAGAGCTACTCTTTCCTGTTTTACCAATTCATCTAATGTTCATTCCTCCACCTTATTTTATTAGCTCTCTTTCCCTGTCATCCCTAATTTTGGGCCACCTACCATTCCATTCTCAGCCTTGTCTTCTTATGCAAAAATTTTCCCTCAGCTAGTTCATCCCTTTGTTAAGTTTCACTAATGCCATTTTGATGATTGTCAGCTCTATACCCCTCCCAGACTTTCTCTTGAGCTCTGGGGTCATTTATCTAACTACATCCTGGATACTCCTCATATGTTTCCAACTCTTGTTTCCGAGTGAATCTTACTGTCTTCCCTTTTATGCTTCTCAATCTCTTGTGTATTTTTTTTACTAAGGACCACTATTATCCATTCAGATACATGAGCCAGAAGCTCAGGAAAGACCTGAATATCCTCTCTTTCTGTCTCTCTCTCTCTTCTCACATTTAGTCTTAGGTCCTGTCAGTTACATTTCCCATTATGTTGTTAGTACTGAAAGACCCCATTCATTAGTAGTGGCTGTGGTTTCTTCGGTTCTACAAGTTATCTAAAAAGGACATAGATGATTCAGCTCACCTCATTTTAATGGGAAGATAACTTCATTGATGTCATCATGTATTTTGACCAAGTGATATTTAGGTTAAACATCTTATCTCCCTGAAGCATTCCATAATTGGCTCCCTACAATAAGAATTTGCTCCAGTATAAGAAGCATGTGTGTTATCTAGAAATTTTGGAAAGAACAAGTTTTCCAATGTGACTTTTGACTTTCATATACACTTGGCTCCAGAAATGTCATCTTCATGTGACTTACAGCCCTGTGTTATATAGCACTTCTCCATAGTTTCAGCAAAAGTTCAGGGCAAGCTTTCTCTATACTATGGCACAAAATGGATTGGGCTATGACTCCAAGTCTTATGTCAATACTAAGTGAATACTAAAATCACTACCTTGAGCTAAAATTGTTCAAACAGCTTTCTTCAAACAAAACCTTATGGGGAAACTAACACATAAAATAAATAAAGGCAGATCTGGCTTTGTTGAAGTGAGGGGTAGAGGCATGAGAACTGTGGCTCTCGGTCTCCTACCCAGCCCTTCTAAGCAACTCCTACAAAACCTCTGAAGCAACCTAACTCATCTTAAAGCCCTGAAGAACCTAATTTAAAAATCATAGGCTTAGGGGAAACCAGAGATCATTATATTCTAGGAAAAGAACAAATGTCATTTATATAGAAAAGCACAATGACCTGGGCAATATCTGACCAACTGTAGGAAACAAAAAGAAAAAATTCATATTAACTGGAAGAGATCAGATTAGGAATCTTGACCAGAAAAATTAAGAGACAGAATAGCTCCAAATGAAAATCTTCCCTTTTACAGACTCTAGAATGGGGCCTTCTCTTTTCAATCCCCTGTCATTGCTTTCTTGACCTGAACCCTAATCAGCTTTTCCCTGGACTCCTGCAAAAAACGAACTGATTTCCTTGTTGCCAGTTCCTGATGCTTCCAGTAAATGAGTAGAATACTTTCCAGAGCCATCTTCCTAAAACCAAATATTTCCTCCTTATTTCCATTATCTGTCAACTATGAAATAAAGTCTAAATTGCATACCTATCACATAAAACCCACCCCAGAAGTTTCTATTCAAACTCTGCTGTCAATTACCCTGCTTCTTGACACACATACTATGCTCTTGCAAGACTGAGATTTTCAAACTTGCTATATTTCATATCATCCCTGTCCCTGCAAATATTGTTCTCTCTACCTCTGATTAGCTTTTCCCTAGTGTCTGCCTTGTGTAAGCCCACCTATCCCTCAATATATAGATTTCATATCACCTTCTCCTATCTAAAGAACTTCCTAGTCCCTCTCCCCTTAGGTAGCCTTGATCTTTCTCTTATTTCTTGCATTTTGTACCTGCTCATAATATTTCATTCATCATACTGTATTCAGTTTATTTAATTACATGTCTCTCTGCCAAACTTAATTGCAATTTTCACGAGTGAAAGGACCAAGTGTTATTTACCTTCACATCACCAGCACTTAATACAGTAAATGACATCTGACAGTAGTTCAGTGATACTATGAACAAATTAATAAGAGGAAAGATTTAGGAAAGTAAGTACAGACAAGAACAGCAAGGAGAATGAATTAGAGAAGAAGCCGTATGCAAGGGACCAGTTGGAGGGTACTGAGATAATCCAGGCTGGTGATGACAATAATGAGGTGAAAGAAGAAATTGCCAATGAACATAGAACAAAGAATAATACTGGGAATCTCTGAAAATGGAATCCACAATGATCAATGAGGCTTGAAAGGGCAGAAAGAATAATTGACAATAAATCCAAAATTGAGCCTGGAGCTAAGAAAGAATGATTTTAATAAACCTTGGGAAAGAAGGAGGGAAGCTGAAGAACTCTATTTCAGATGTGGTCATCCTGGACTCTATGCTGTTCTTGCCTTAGATTTGAAAGCAGAACTCAGAGGACAGTGGGGGCTCAGAATTGTGGACTACATGACCCTGTCCAAAAAACACAGAGGAATCACGGTCAATTTTGCAGTTTCTGCCATTGTTCTTCTCTGACATTGGAGACCACATGATACTCAAATTTTTAAAAATCAAGTGTTTTGTTTCCTAGCCCCTTAAAAAATGGTTCCAAATGAAAGGAATACTAAATATTATATATATACATATGTATGTATATATATATATACACACACATTTTGATGTATATATTTGTATAAAATATGTGTATATACAAATATATACAAACACAGATGCACATATAAAGGGTTTAAATGGAAAACCTGAGCTACTGACTTTTCAATTTTCATCTAATTTATTTTTTAATTTTTTGTTTTGACACTGTCATTTTTAATTATTTTGAGTATAGCTGACATACAGTGTTACATTAGTTTCAGGTGTACAACATGATTTTTAATTTTTGATAGTCTTCTAGTGAATTTTCTCTCAGTCAAATCTAATCCTGCGCTTTAACACCTAAAGTATGTTTTTCAAGGGAACCCATGTCAGCTATTTTGAACTGTTCTGTTAAACTTCTTTTAAATTACTGTCAGAATTTTTTCCTTAAAGGTCGCTCATTGTAATAGAGTAAGAATGGATCTAAATGTGCATTAAGAACTTTTGGTGAATTCAGAGCACCCCCTCCCCCAATTCAGAATTAATGACTTAATGCTCCCTGAAGATTTCATATCTATAGACAACATACACCATCTTGCTGAGTTAAAATCCTAGTAAGGGACTGGATTAATTCTTCATTTCTGATGAGAATAGAATAATACCAACAATGATTCTAATTATATCTTGAATTTATAGAGCTCATTTCTTCCTAGGAGCTAAAGGAAGGTCTACATCTGTTAATTTATCTATAGAGACAAAGTGATCTGACGAAGGTTATACTGTATGCCAGTGTGATTAGAATCCTATGTGATTAGAAACCTGGAGTTTTGATTTGATATTTAGTACTCTTTGTTCTAAGTTCCATTTAGGAAGAAAAGAAGAATAATGGAAGGAAAGAAAGAAAGAAGAAAGGAAGAGAGGGAGGGAGGGAGGGACGGAAGGACGAAAGGAGGAAGGACGGAGGAAGGAAATTCTAATTTATAAAACAAAGAATTCTAATTGAAACAGGGAAGAAATTTTCGAAAGAGACATCTGTGAAGCTTTGGAGTATGGATTATATGGAGCTGTGAAATTTCTTTTACTGGAAGTGTTTTAACATAAAGCAGATTCGTGTATGTCCGAAGTCATTTATAGGAATACTACCTGATTGAGGCGAGGTGGAATAGATTATTTCTCAAGGTTTCCTCCAGTCATATAATTCAATGATTTTTCTGTGATATGCTCTATTACATTTTTTCCTAGTAAAAAAGTATATAATAAATGCAAAATGACATCTCTAAATTGCTTCCTTTTTTACTCTACTAGGAAATAAATGGAAGAGAGTTGACCTGAATCTCTTCATGCTGGCACCTCTATAGTCGATTTTCAAAAGTATAGGCAGAGTGATCCTTTTAAAACATAGGTCAGATCATGGCAGCCCACTGCTCAGTACTCTGCATGGCTCCTTATTCTACTTAGAATAAGAGCCAAGACGTTACAGAAACCTGCAGATCCTGCGTGATCTATAGAAACACCCCCTATCCCCCACCTCCCACCACCTCTCTAGCCCATCTTCTGGCCTGCTTCTTGCCCAGTCTCCTCCAGCCACACTCACCTCCTTGTGATCCTGCTGGAAAGATGCCTGCCTCAGGGCCCTTAACCGTGCTGTTTCCTCTGCCTGGTATTCTCTTTCATGAGTTGTTTTCATGGCTCTCTGCCTCCCCTTGAATTCTTTTTCAGGTGTCACTTTCTCAGTGACATACCTTCATCACTCCTTATTTAAAATTGCAAACTTACTCCACCCCCAGTGAACTCCCTCTTTTATCTTTTCATTTTCTAACATACTTAGTAATTTTCTTACATATTTAATTTTTGCTGTTTGTCCTTCTCTTCCTCCCAACATCTAACATCTACCACACGCTAGAATATATGGTCCTTGAGGGCCGGGATCTTTGTCTATTTTGTTTGCTGATTTGTCTCAAATACCCAATATAATGTAATAAAATAATGAGATCTAAAATTTCACATTAAATCAATGTAAACTGGAAAACGGAAAGAAAGTAGAAAGGATGAATTAAAACAGAAAAAAAAAGTGTTTCCATTTTTCACAAACGGAGTGAATAGAATACATATTCTTTTAGTGTGATCACGTCCATTAGAGGGAAAAAAGTTTAAGTACTTTTCTTAAACTTTGTTTCTAAGTAACAGGCCTTCAAATATTTGAAGAGAGTTTTCATGCTCCACTCAAGTGCTCAGTCTGTTCTGAAGCAGAGTAATTGTTAAATTGTTCTACAACTGACTAAGTTCAAGTTTGTCCATCATCTGAGTCCCTTCTTCCATTTCCCCTTGAAGAGAGACACCCAGAATTAAGTGCTCCCAGCATAGAGGGCAGAGCACAACCATTGCCTTGCTTTTAGATGTTTCTGCTGTTATTAATTCAGCCTCAGATCATGTTTGCTTTTTCTGAGGCTATGTTAATGACTCCTAGGGAGTGCCTATTAAATTTAATCCCTAAGACTCTTAAGCTACGTATTTCCCACTGTGTACAACCGAGTGCAGAATCTTATATTTTTCCAATTAAATCACAATTTGGTAGATTTCATCCCATGGCTCTACCATGTCAAGACAATTTTGACTCAGGATATATACTAACCATAAAGTAAACTTCAACTACTAGTTAGGGATCATACGCCCTCTATTACTTTATTTAAGAAATGTAAGTAATTGGAAAAACACTGAAGGGAACAGAGGAAGAGGTGGAGCCCTGCAGCAGTCTCCTGGAAACCTCCCTTGTGATTGACATCAATGATTAAAAAGCACCGTGAGGTACTATGATATAAGTGGTTTCTAAGCCACTTCACTGTTGTTCAAATTTCTCTCTTCCTTAAGAAATAGAATATGGGTGCTTAAGGTTTCGTCAAATTAAGAACAAGTCCTACACAACTGTTTCTTTGCACGTGCCCTCTACTACCCCTATCAAAGAAATCCTGATACTTTATTGTCATTGCACCCATGCTGCTTTCCTGTGGCCTGCCTCACGATATTTACACATCTTTTCCTAATAATATATCCTTAAATCTTTTTCAAGATACACATCAGTAATTTGCATAATTTCACTTCCTGCTTTTTGAAAATAGAAAGCTAATTTGATACAACCCCACAAAAGCTGTTGAAAAAAGGTCAAACAAGTTCAAGAAAATTAGTATGATATGCTGCATTATTATAATGCGCTTTGCCAGAATTCTCTATAATTATACTTTTCATCCTAAGTGCTACACTATCATCCTACATTGAGAATCTATATTAAACCATGAATGATGATCAATGAAAAACATCTTTAATTGGCAGTGCCCTTCAAAATGGAATTAATGCTAATGAAATAAACTGCTTTTGATACTAGAGAAACTCCGATTAAGTGATCACTGCTGTAACTAATTGGGAAACCCTGCATATCGAATTCTTCTAGATATCTGCTTCTCTTCCACTTACTTTCCTACCTTTGCTAGGAGGGGGGAGGGGTGTCTCTTTTTTGAACTTAAGATCTTCAAAAGCCTTAACCTTTCTCATCCATTGCTTATTCATCCTGTCTTGTCATATGCTACTGTTAAAGGAAGATCTTTACATTTGTTTGGCTGTTATTAACCTCCCTGAAATTGTGATTACTTAGTGAGGAACTGTGGTTTTTGTGCTAGAATGCCACAAAAAGGTAAATTCACAGCATGTTATTCTACTCGAAGCTATCCACTATGCAGGGTGGAAAAACAGGTAGCTTATGAATTATGACTTAGAATATTGATATTTTTAGGGCAATATATATATATATATATATTTTTTTTTTTAACTTGGTTACTTGATTACTTCGTGGTTACTCTGACATTCAGAATGCTAAGTAGTTTAGGCTGCTTCCCTGCTGTGCTAACACAGTGAACTGGAGGGAGTGCTTATTGGGGGAGAGGGGAGAAGAAATCTCCCTCCCCCTCCCCGGCAGTTTTTTGGGTTTGAATTTGCTTGATAATTCGAAGAAGCTGCACAGAGTAAAAGAAAGAGCACTAGACACAGAACCCAAAGACCAAGCTGCTCACAGGTCTGCAGTGCTTTGAGGCAGATTGCTACAAGTCTGCATCACAGTTTCCTTAACTAAAAAATGGAGAAACGGTATTTTCCAGAACTGCCTTAGGATAATCTCACTCAAATGTAAAAGTGTTTTATGAACTATGAAATACTGTGCAGACTACCAGAAATATAATCTCTTTTGCCATGCATGCCCTAATTCAATCAGAATGGACAATTTGGTAGACATGTATTATTTAAACTTTGAATCACCTATTAATCATCACCTTTGGCAAAGAAAATGGAGATGCAAAAATAACAGGTCTGTATGAAAAAGCTCCAATACAAGGGCACCTGGGTGGCTCAGTTGGTTAAGCATCTGACTCTTGATTTTGGCTCAGGTTATGATCTCAGGGTTGTTGGATCAAACCTCCGCTTTGGGCTCCATGCTGGGTGTGCAGCCTGCTTGGGATTCTCTCTCTCTCCTTCTCAAAAAGGAAGGAAGAAAGGAAGGAAGGAAGGAAGGAAGGAAGGAAGGAAGGAAGGAAGGAAGGAAGGAAGGAAAGAAGGAAGGAAAGAAGGAAGGAAGGAAGGAAGGGAAAAGAAAAAGCTCCAATACATGATCTAAAGTATATGGTTTACCCAGTTTTGTTTTTTTTTTTTAAAGAATTTTATCCTAGGGGCGCCTGGGTGGCTCAGTTGGTTAAGCGACTGCCTTCGGTTCAGGACATGATCCTGGAGACCCAGGATCGAATTCCACATTGGGCTCCCTGCTCAGCGGGAAGCCTGCTTCTCCCTCTCTCACTCCCCCTGCTTGTGTTCCCCCTCTGGCTGTGTTTCTCTCTGTCAAAATAAATAAAATCCTTAAAAAAAAAAAAAAAGAATTTTATCCTAGCACCTTTTTTAACAATTAACTGTTTTGTTGTTTTCTGCGGTGTTGATCGAGTATGCAAAAAACATAGTTTGAAGATGCTAGACTTTTTCTGTTACAGGCAAAATAAAAAAATCTTCATCAGACCATATTTTCCAAACTGAAAAATACTATATTTTTATACAATTGTCTTCCATCTGTTTACTTTATGGACCCTAACTGCTCCATGGCACTCTTGGCCAGAAACAAATTATTTCTAAATACTATGTTTGCATTTTGATCCTTTATCTTAGCTATAAAATTATACATAGCTAGTCTTTTCTCCTATAAACCCATCTGTGGTTGCTAAAAAGTAAATTATTTTGTTGAAGGTCAGCATTAAATCCAGCCAGATTTACCTTTTATTAATCCCTGTGTGTTGCTTTGGTTGTAAGCTTTTTATCACTGTACTATAACCACTTTTTGGCCTCAGAATCTTTTCTCTCATTTTGATTCATAATCCTGCTCTAATGCAATAGATGTTAGGATTTGGCCATCTGGGCATTTCAAAACATGGCATCAGGCCGATGGCATCTCAGTTTGGTGCGATGTCTGATGTTCACCTCTTTGCTACACATCACTAATCATTTGCCAAAAACACACAGCCTGTATCCAACAGTTTACTGCGGCCACATATCCTTTAGTCATGCTTTCTAACTCTCACTTAGAAAAACCTCAAATTTAGTCATTACACGTTTTATGGATTGTGGAAACACAGGGGGTCCCTGAAATGGACAGACAACTGAAAAATTTGGTGGCCAGTTAAACGCAGATCAAATGAGGCTCCCCCCAGATCAAATCAGTGATTTACAACCACTCCTACGGTCAGTCTACATTGAGATAAAAGTCCAATCCTATTTTTTGCATTGAGCAAACGAGGGGCAGTATGCTTGCAGAGGGATATGCAGCGGGGTCCTAAGTGGGAAACTCATGTGTGAGGTATAATCATCTCAACTATTCAAATTAGCTTTCTTCAAAATGAGTCTCTGGTACTCTGTTTCCATCATCTGGAGGCGGGCCAGAGTGAGAAACAGACTGTACTTCCTAGGCTTCTCTGCTAATTGAGATGCTGCCCATCTTTCCGAATCCACATGCCACTTCTTCCTGGAAGTCTCTCCATGCATGTCCATTTGGAATTGATGTTCCTATTGCAGTTCCAAAGCACCAGCTTAGAGAGCTGAATGCAGCAGTCTCCACGTGCCCCCACATGTGGCCATCCACAGGTGCATCTTTTCTTCAAATTCCACTGATGCACCCAGTGGGCTGACTGCTGCCACGTACACTAATATGACCTATGGTGCTTTTTCTGTTCTTCGTAGAGCATCTAATTCTTTTTTTTTTTAAAGAAGATTCTATTTATTTGACAGAGAGAAACACAGCCAGAGAGGGAACACAAGCAAGGGGACTGACAGAGGGAGAAGCAGGCTTCCCGCAGAGCAGGGAGCCTGATGTGGGGCTTGATCCGGGGTCTCCAAGATCATGACCTGAGCCGAAGGCATTCGCCCAACCAACTGAGCCACCCAGGTGCCCCAGAGCATCTAAGTCTTTGCATATTTGTCTTCATGTCTAGATTATAAACATCTTTATGTCAGTGGCCATAACTATCCATGCAAATCTTTGCCCTTGAAGGCCTGTAACCAAAGAAGGGTAGAACTTGAGTGGATGTAGAATATCAAATAAAATTATGTAATTTCCAGGTCTGTCATGGATGTGTATCCTCATTTTCAAATTTGGGTATATCAGTTGTCTGTTATATTTGCCATAAAAATACAATTTATAAACTGATATTATTGACATCATTTCACTCAGAAATCATGCAGCTTAAGATAGGAGAGCATACAATGACAGTGTTTAAAAAAAGGGTAGGTGTCAAATACATGGGGAAAATAGTTTCATTTGGAAACTGGGGACATTTTAGAAGCAAATGCTTGGTTATTATGACCCTGAAATCTAGATTCTTAGGGATATAGTATGTATAGAAAGACAAAATCTCTGTGGAAAATTCATGTCTTGATTAAGCTAATAATTATTTTATTTGTAATACCAAGGATGAAGCCCGATAATTGAGCTAAACACTGTTTTTAGAGTTTTCTGGATGGTTTACATTTTACAGTTTAGAGGTCAGGGACCAGCACTTTATTTTAATGACTCTTGTAAATGGTCACTCATGTCCTAGCATTATTCACAGAGCCATTTTTGAAAATTCTAGGTGATTTGATTTTCTGTTGTCTTCTAAATAATTCTGTCATTGTAGAACCCACCTAACAATATTTAAAGTTTTGTGTCTGGAATTTTGTACTGGGAAATTTGAGCTGATTGTTTCATTTTTTATTTCTGAGTCAAATTTAACAGCTATTAAGACACCACAACATATGAATGTAAACTTCAAAGAAGCCACATAATAACAGAAGAATTAAAAGTAAAACCACAGGGAATTATGCTGCACTGAATCAAATTGTCAACATTGATTGCTTCCATTTGCACCAATATTTCATTCCTTTCATTCTGTAGCATCATGAGAATGAGTACCATTAGGATAATATATTCCAAAGGAGCTCATTATTTTGGGAGCTTGGGGACAGGGGTATTGTTCCATGACAGAACTACTAAATTTAATTGCTTCTACCTTGCAAGCATTACGTACATTCATTACATTAATTTATTAAAAATATATTACCCAAAACCATAGTTAACTAAGTCCTACAGTTGCTTAATTTCCTAATATCCACCATTTTAGTCATCTTGTGCGTAAGTTATGCTCTGAAGCAAATTCCCACTTTCCTTTTAACAATATCATTGTCTGATTTGGATTTTTAAGATCAATAGACCATTTCAGCAAGATAATCACTAATTAAATACAGGTTTCCACATTTACTCTTATAAATTCACAAAGTGAATTTTGTTACATCTTGTTTTATCTTATTTTATTGTTTTTATTATTCAATGTTTATTTTATTATGAACTAAAACTGGTATTCAATAACAATTTAAAAAATAAAAATGGTATTCAGAAATGAGACATGTGGTAAAGTACAGATACTTTTAATTTAAAGTTTCCAGTTTCTGAAGAACTTTTTATTTTTGAGTATTTCTAAATGAACTTTTTGTTTACACCACAGTATTTTAAGTACCCAAAAGATAATCTCCAGACTAAATTCTCTCTTTCCGGGGTGCCTGGGTGGCTCAATTATTAAATGTCTGCCTTCAGCTCAAGTCATGATCCCAGACTCCAGGGATCGAGCCCCGCATCTGGCTCCTTGTTCGGCGGGAAGCCTGCTTCTCTCTCTCTCACTCCCCCTGCTTGTGTTCCCTCTCTAGCTGTGTTTCTCTCTGTCAGATAAATAAATAAAATCTTTTTTAAAATAAATAAATAAATTCTCCCTTTTCTACAAAATCTTAACTTTACTTCATGGTTTCAATATTTCCTCTCCACTTTCTGTAGATATAAACGGTAGTCTTTTCTGGAGAAAGAGAGCTGTCTTTGCCATTACAGTGTTTGTTTCTTCCAGCTACTTCATTTTTCCCTTGTTTACTATGGTCTCTGACCCCCCATTTTAGGAGCTTTATTCAAATGTCTAATGATCCTTATTTTTAAAAGTTGGGAGAGGGACTGCTTCAAAACTTTCAACACATGTTGCGAGTCTTCTTGCGCTCTCCTTCATTTTAGTGCAATAGATTTCATTTGACTCTCCATCTGATCAGATATCCCAGAGAGTCTTCTAAGCCACCTGAAAGGTACAACCTAAATTCATCTTTGTACACCTATCCACTTTTCTTTTCTTTTCCTTTTTTTAAGATTTTACTTAATTATTTGACAGAGAGAAACACAGCTAGAGAGGGAACACAAGCAGGGGGAGTGAGAGAGGGAGAAGCAGGCTTCCTACCAAGCAGGGAGCCCAATGTAGGACTCAATCCAGGGACTCCAGGATTATGACCTGAGGCGAAGGCAGACGCTTAATGACTGAGCCACCCAGGTGTCCCCCTATCCACTCTCTTAAAACTCTTACTGATATTTTAATGAGGTTTGAAGAGGGAACTGAAGAATATATATGTGTTCAGACCACCATCTTGACCCAGGATTCTCATTGATTTCTGCATAGTGTTAGCAGCTAGAACATAACTTGCAAAAGCTGGGATGAATTAAGTAATTGTTGAGTGAATAGATGATAAATGGAAGGAATAAGAAATTAAACAATGATTATCCTTGCTGCTCTTGTTTTAATGCTTTGTTTATTTTGAATTCAAAGTGGAAAGGTCTGAAGGTTCTAAAGAACATATTGTATGGCTCATTTGTTGCTGAGAACAATGATTTGGTCAAGTGGAATGAAGGACTGTAAGAATCATCCACTTTTCATTGACAACAACTGGCACATTTTGGAGCCATAAAATACCTTTTTTGTAGAAGTTAATAGCCCAGAAGGTACATCACAGTTTTACATAGATAATGAATGTTCTAAAAAGTTGTGTAAACATGACATTATGGAGAATCCCCCCCCCATTTATTTTTAGCATGCTTATTAAACATATGATACTGTCCAGGGATTTTTCTTACAGTGCTTTATTACATTTAATTAAATTATCCTTCCAGGTTCCAGCATTTAGTCTTTCATATTTCAAGGCACTGAGAGAGTTAAATCATGGTCTGGCTTCTGGGATTCTGAAAGCCCTTTAGGGCATTACCAGACCTAGTAATAGTTGAGTTCTGGGAAAGGAGAAGCTCTTCACAAACAAGGTATCTCATGCTGAACCTTTAGCAGACCCTCTCTTTCTGGAAATATATGACCTGTATTTTACAGAAATATTCTCAAGTCATTTGTTGATAATTTTCTCCCCTCCATGTTCTGTGTCTTGAATTTCTTGTGGAAGTTTGTATCACTCAGACATTGGCTATTCTGGGCTAGTCTGCCAACTTTCTTGATTTTCTCTATTTTCCATCTCTTTGTCCCTTCACCCTACTTTCAGGGAAAATCCTTAAAATGTTATCTTCCAGTGCTTCCATCAAATTTTCATAGCACTATTATGTTTCTTGTGTCAAATGCTCTTTTTAAATTTGAATGTTCTTCGTGAACAGCATCCTAATTTTAGTTTGTACATGTTCCTAGTAGTTTGGGGGGGTTAAGTATTTTTTTGTACCACATAATCTGTTTCCTCAAAGTTGTTTTACTTTTTTGGGTTTTTCAGGTTGTTTCCCACCACCACCACCACCACCATTTTTTTAGTTTGAGTCTTTATCTTGCAAAGTCTTTTCTCAGGTTTTTCTCATCCTTGGCTTTCTGAGCATGATTGAGGGAAGGCTTTAATGCCTAACTGGCCACACTAGAGCCTATTATGGGCTTCCTCAATTCTGAACCTCAATTTTGAACTGCAAATTGACCTGTGTAAACAATTTGTTGGAGAATTCCAGGTATCAGTGTCTTTGTCTTTTCTGCTTTGGAATAGATACATTCTTCAGGGAAGAATCTTCCAATTTGTATCTAGAGAGGAGGGATGTGGGAGCCAGAATCTTGAGAGCCAAATAGGGCCAGGGACTAGGGGGCTTGCTTTGCTTTCATTTGGTAAGCCTCTGGTCCTTAATCCCACGTTGTCAGCATGGCATGGCATGGTGCATATGCCTTCAACTGTGTGTTGCATTTGCTTGCTCATGTGTTCCCTCTGTGTTCCCTCTCTAGGGAATCCATCTCCAGACTTTAGGGGAGGGAGAAGCACATGGCAGTGTGGAGCAGAAGACATCAGAGGTCTAATTAGTTCTCAGACAGATAGCACCCAGCCTGCCTGACTTCAGAACCATCCCCCTTTGCCTCCTTTCCTGAAATAATGGGTGCTTTTTATGATTCTGGGAGTGTAACTTCAGTCTGTGCCTATTTTTCCTACAGCCTTCAGTTCCCGTTCATCCGTTGACTTCCACCTTTCAAAACTGTGTACCCTTGCCTCCTCTCTGTGTACCAATCCCATCCTTGTGGATTGTGTCTTTATATCTGTTTACTTTTTTTTTTCAAGATTTTATTTTATCTATTTGAGGAGGGGAAGCGGGAGAGAGAGAAAAACCTTAAGCAGACTCCCTGCTGAGTGTAGAGCCCAACATAGGATCCAATCCCAGGACCCTGAGATCATGACCTGAACTGAAGTTAGCTCCTTAACCAACTGAGCCACCCAGGCACCCCTTTACTATTGTTTTTGTAAGTGTGTTTTTAGTCCCCTATCTTAAAAAGAGATGAAGACAGTATCATTTTTATTTTTGGCTTT
Organism: Spilogale gracilis; assembly: GCA_004023965.1. Lineage (NCBI taxonomy): Eukaryota > Metazoa > Chordata > Mammalia > Carnivora > Mephitidae > Spilogale > Spilogale gracilis. The sequence goes on from PITA01010419.1 coordinate 15,776, forward strand.
CTCATAGCATATACCAATGTCTTGCACATAGTAGACACTAAACTGGTATTTCTATACTTAGAACATATCCCAAACATAATACCACAGCACTTTCACATACTAGAGACTGATATATTTGACAAATTAATAAAACTAAATATCTCTATTCCCCTACTAATGCAACATATAGATGGCTCATAAGTTTTAAAAAAAAATCAGTGTTGGAAAAAGTTAAGAACATTGTGAATAGGCATTTTATCTACTCTTGTGTTCTTATCTATTCAACAAATATTTATTGAGAAAGTACAATTTCACTAATAATCACTGAGATTAATGTTTGCATTTTGTTCCGTAACATATCTATTATAAATTAGATATCATTCAATTAGTAGGAATGTCCCCCAAATGAACTCAAGAACAGATTGGAGTGAACAGTTCTATGATTTGTATGTGTCACTAAATATGACTTTTATATATAGAATCCCTCCTTCTATTACTAAATTTAATAATGCAAATGGAGTTTTAGTTTATTGCCTCTGTATAAGACTTCATCAGTTCTGAGAGGGCTAGAAAGTTAATTGTAATGTATTTGGAATCTTTTTAGAATCAGGTTGCTAGTATTAATATGTCTTGCAACCAGAATTAAGCCACTAGATTTTGATAGATCGGGGTTTCAGGTTATCTAGATAGTATAATATTTCCTTAGGGGTACAGAGTTAGCTATTTCATTTTTGTACTTGGTTATTTGATCTATACAACTTTATGGATCAGCAAGCAATATAATTTTCCAGACATGTCTTCGTTTTTCATTTTAGAAAGAGACCAATTGCTTATGTAATAGAATGGCATTTCTTATGTAACAGCTTGCACAGGCTATAATTGGTTTTCATTTATAAAATAAAAAGTATGAAGGCTGTATATTCAGACCGGTTTATTGAAGGAGTAAATCTTTACACAAAAGATGACAGTATTATTTTTTACTGTACATGATTTTGTTAGGAAAAATAACAGGTTTTGATAGACTTAACTCATAAAATACAAAGGACCATTTTTTTGTTATAAGACAGTAGCATTGTTTTATCTTTTACATCATCCAGATTTCAGATATTCTGCTGAAACCTTATGTGAGTTTTTCATTGTATTTCCTAACAGTCGTAAAAATTTATTGTTATTTGTGTTTTATGGATTAGAAAAATGTCAACACTTAATAATAAAATGTAACAGAGTAATAATAATATGATAATATTTTAAATCACTGATATTCACTACATGTTAGTGAATACAAACTCCGCTTGGGGCACTGTTTAAAGTGCTTTATATATATTATATCTGGTGAGCCTTACCACACAGATGAAGTAGTGCTGTTATCATTCCCCCCCCCTTTTTTAAAGATTTTGTTTATTTGAGAGAGAGAGTGAGAGAGAGCACCAGAGTGGGGTGAGAGGCAGAGAGAGAAGCAGACTCCCCACCCAGCAGGGAGCCCTACCCAACCGGAACCCTGGGATATTGGCCTGAGCCAGAGAAATAGACGCTCAACTAACTGAACCACCCAAGTGCCCCTATGACTCCCTTTTTACAAATGAAAAAAGGAAAGGATGATTTTCCTCAGAGGAAAAAAATATAACCGACCCCAAATCCCAAGGTCAAAACTCAGACGCAAGTAACGGCATCTGTAATTGGTGCTAAGGTAGGACACTTTGATGCCGGAAGTAACCGAAACTCTGACTCAAGCACTAGAGATGAAAAGGACATTTAGCACCTTGCATGCCAACACCTAGAAGTAGAACAGGCTTCAAGGCTGGTTGCACCGTGATGTCACCAAGGACCCAGGTCATTACTATAGCTCTGGTTTGGCATGTCAGTACACCTTCCCAAACCAGGTCTGCCCTTTAATGGCTAGCAATTAAAGCAAGTTATTTAATCATCTGAAAATAAACCCAAGTATATTCAAATGTATCTGAGAACGACAAGTTTGCAGTGTTGGTTGAAGACTGGAAGCCGTGCTTCATAAGCAGGTGCCTGTTTGCGGGTCTACGCAGCGTTGACTGCCCGCGGTTGCAAGATTAAGTCGGTTACACACAGAAAGTGCTGAGAACCGTGGCCGGCACCTTGTTAAGTGCTACCTATGTGTTCTTTGCAGTTATGTGCTCTTTGTTCGTTGTTTTGTTGTTGCTGTTGTTGTTGTTGTTGTTGTTGTTGTTGTTGTTGTTGTTATGCTTTATGACAATGTCCAGAAAAAGAACTGATGGTGCTTTCTTAGATAGGCAGAAAATTCTTCGCCCTCCTAACTGATTTTCTCCCACATCCTGCGAGTGGGAGTTGGGTTTCAAGCCCCTTCCTGAAAGAGTGACCAGACAGGATAACAGGTTCACCCTTCGCACAACAGCCGGGGCACCCCATAGTGGAGGGTAGTCAGCAACCTTGAGGCACGGGGCCCTACCCTAACAGGCACGAGGGAAGGGCTGTCAGCAGCCTTTCTCATCTCCTGTGAGTATGATCTGGAAGCTCGTAGCCTCGGTCAGCAAACAGCTTGACATAAGGCGTCAGGGAACAGGCAAGTAGCAGGTCAGCACCCGAGTGTGCCTCCCTCCTCTGTCGTGTAACTGCTGTTTGGTTGGAACACTGACTCCTAATTCTAATTCAAAAATCAGGACTAGGTTCCCGAGGGCTGACTGACTTTGGACGTCCTCTTCCTCCCTTCCTGAGACCCTCCGGAAGCTGCAGGTAACCAACCAATGACCTTCCCAGTAAGAGACCCCTCCCACAGTCCCCTCTTGGTCAAAGATACACGGGAAGCTGCGCTTCCTTGCCAGGCTCTTCAAACAAATGAGAGTAATAATGCACTAGCCTTCTGACTTCAGAGAATCGTTTTAAGAAGCAAATGCGATAGGATGTGAAAATGCTGTGTAAATCTGTAAGGTGCAGCGGTAAAGGATGGGGGTTAATTTAGCCCTACAGGACTTCTGATCCATCTTCTAGGGCTATAGATCAGTCCTTTTCTGATAATGGATTAATGGCAGATGTACAACATTAGAAGCTATGTGGCTCATTAACCCATGACACTAGAATCTTAGTTATAAAAGTGAGCAACTTTATAGAACACATATTAGTGAGAACATTAGCGAAATGATCAGGATTTAATGTTTCCTAATGGGCCATTATATCCTTTTCCTTCTTGAAGCAGATTAAGAAATACATGAATCTGTGGCATAGAGATTAATATCATTCTAAAGAGCTAGCATCAGAACACTAATAGACACATGGGGAGCTGCTCCTTTTAGCCTGGAGACCGGAACTCTGTGGGAAAAAAACCCGAAAAACAAAAACAAAAAAACCTCAGAATTAGAACTATTAGGAAGCATCTGTAGAAGCCCATCCAAACTTACCTAGAAATTAATCTACTGCTGAGGGCGCATCTGATACCCAAACTTAGTAAGGAAGGCTATATCCACATTTAAATGATCAGAGCTTCAATTCTACTTAAAAATTGCTATAGCAAAAGAACATTTCAGGAGCTAGTACTGTATTTTACTACAAATGGAGGTTTGACCTTGGCTAAATATAATTCCACACCCACAATATGAAATGTGAAGAGACCACAATTCAGTAGTTCATAAGATTATGGCCATTGCCAAGTAGTCACACTTCTCTATGGAAAGAATACTCATTTTCTAGCTTAACTATTTTATTGTCTTTTCAACCTACCTCACTGAGCAATTTTCCTGGAAACATTAGAATATTCCCTATAACACATTAACTTCTCAAATTTGAAAAGTGATTTTTTTAGCCTGCCTGCTGTTTACTGTTGGCTTCATCAGTTAATGATTTCTATCTAATAAGATTGTCATCATAATACAAATTTTTAAGAAAAAGTTACATGTTTTATTGTAGGTTATATGCTTTATTATAATTAAAATTGTATCTCTATGATAACAAATAATGATCATTATCCAGCTAATTTGATCAAGTGCTAATTTTGAATTCTAAATTAGTCAACTTTTAAAGTGTCCAATATTTATACACACAGATTGAAAGCTATATTAAGTATTTTGTTTTGTTACTTTCTCATATGTATTTCTGTATGAATACAAAAATAGATTTTGTAAATAAAATTTCAGAACTTCTGATTTTGCTAGACAGACAATAATCTCCCCCCCCAAATCTTTGTGATGGTGAATCAAGTGGCGAAAAATTAATGAATATACATTTATAACAATGAAGTTTGTAACTTTCTCAGAACATGACTTTTTCTCAATTATTGCTTAGGATCCTTAACATATAATTGTGGATTTTCTTGGTTAGTATGGTACACCACTTGGAAAACAGTCTGAGCAAAAAAGACAGTGGTAAATAGATCATTTCTTGTTACATCCTTGTGGAGCTGTAAAACTGTACATATCTTCTAACTAAGTAATTCCTTAGTACTTTAATCCTGGGACCACACTTTAGGGACTTCAGGTTAATGGACTAAACTCTGAAAAAATACAGTCAAACCAATTATTTGTTGGTAGGTTTTTACAAGACATTTTAATGCATCTTATTTAATTCATGTAGCATTTTTCCTTAATGCATTAAAGCAATTTATCTATGTAAACATAGTGTTGTTTACAGGAATATTGTTCCTCTTAACAGTGTGGTGGAAAAGACTCAATTGTGGCAAAACCATTTTCAGAGAAGCTTATCAAAACACAGGTGGGAGTCGTCAGCTCTGAGTTCCAGGACCAATTTTTCTCATTAGCTATTATCAAAGGCAAATTTTTCCTATCTCTTCATCATTTTCTTTCTTTGCTATTTTTGTTTGTATAGTCTTTCCTTACCCTAAGATAAATATTCATATTTGTTTTCTCTAAGGCATTTATAGTTTATATTTTATGTTTAACTCTTTATATATAAGAAATTAACCACTTGATTTTAAAGTGAGTGTCTTATTTATTTTATTTAAGAATGAAAACTTCATCAATGAACATTTATTATATACCTACTGTATTTTTAGCCCTGGGTTAGACTGTGTTTATAAAAATGAATCCATGCCAGCTCTGGAAAAACATCAAATCAGTGGGCAAGACAACCTCAAAAAGATAAACGTACTACAGTGTGGAAAGGACGAAGGAACAAGGTGGAGACCCATGAATATGCCACATGGGGCAGTTTTCCCCTTGACCAGGGATCTGCTCTTGGTGCAGCTAGGGTGCTGAGTTCATAGTCATTATAGAGTCAGAGTCTCTTTAGCAGAAAAGAGTAAGTGTACTCTTGGCTGTGGACTGGCAGTGTAAAAGACTGGACAAAAACAATAGACAAATGTCATTGGGAAGGCACTGCTGCTGCCACTTTCAGTCTCAGAAGACCAGAAAGACCACAACAGTATGATTTTTTTTAAGTGAATGTCCTCAGAATTTCTGCAATGCTATGGTAACCCGTGTGTGATATGGAAACAGATTACAGAAGACTTGTTTGGAATCTCTCTTTCCTTCTTCTCTCTTATTTTACTTGAGCTCCCTAGAGTCTTCTCCATGTCTTTCCGCTTTTCTTACTTGTGAGGGAAGAGGTGTGTGTGGAAGAGTGGGGAGCTGGGAGCATGGGTGGGGAAGAAAGCCATCACTTCATTAAAAATGTAGGAACTATCAGAAGCAATTAGCCTAAAAAACTGTTTTCCCATTCTGTTCGCCAGCAACTCTGTTGATCAGGAGCCTGGTTAGATTTTCTTGGGACTGAGCCTTTGAGACTCTAATCCACAACGAGAGGCCTTGAAGAGTTCCAGATGAGCTAGTCCTAAGAATCATCGTCCTAGTCAGCTGAGATCTTGTTTGTTTGTTCATTCGTTTGTTTATTTTTTACGCTGAGCATCTGACTTTGTTCTCAATCTTAGCAAAATATTCACAAATAATCCATTTATCTTATGCTTTGCCTGACAGGTAAGTTTTGACCCTCCCCACACTAATGCTATGCGTTATTGACTCTCTCTTTAATCCCCTCCATATATTTCTATTAAATGCAACAATTGACCCAGCAAAGACTTATTACAATTCACACACAAACACTAAACCAAAACCTTCATGTTATGCATAACTGTAATTTATATATCCTCAAAGTAGACCCTTCTTTATTCAATACTGAGAATCATTATATAAATGGCCCAAAATGTTTTCAATAACAATTTCTGGTATTTTATGATGAACTGATAGCTCTAATACTTTTGTACATTCACATTAAATGATAGGAATTTCCTTATTTCTAAATGTTAATAAATAAATATGCATTGTATAGTGTATTCTATTATAAGCTCTGAATTTGAGAGTAGTATTCTTGGTCATGAGTAAAACAAATAACCGACGAATGCTGTGAATCATTAAATAGCTACACAAATTCTCAATGGAATTGTTTATTAGCTCGTAATTTAAATTCTTTTGTTAATTTTACCTAATGCGTGGCTCTGACCTGTTGATTCCAGGTTTACTGAAGATCCCCCTGAAATTCTCTTTTCTCCTGGGCCCAGCCAGTTGATCTTTCTCTGACAATAGTGGCATATCTTTCTTCTCCCCTTTTCATTCTAGTCCTTTTTTCACACACTACTTCCTGAAGCAATAATCGCCCACACTGTCAAGTTACCTGGCTTCCTACAGCAAACCGGTCCCATCTGGTGAATGGTTGGAAGAGAAGCTACTGTTTAGATTCTGGATAAAGTGTTGAAGAGGAAAGAAGTTGTTCTCCCCATGTTACCATGCCCACTAGGAAAGGTGGCTGCTGGGGCTGCCTGCGTGGCTCAGTTGGTTAAGCATCTGAGTCTTGATTTCGGCTCAGGTCATGACCTCAGGGTAGTGAGATCGAGCCCCATATCAGGCTCCAAGGGGGAGGCCTTCTTCAGGATTCTCTCTGTCTCCATCTGCCCCTCCTGCCTCTTTCTCTCAAATAAATAAATAAATGAATCTTAGGAAGGGAGGGAGGGAGGAAGGAAGGAAAAATGGCTACTATCTTTTCAGCAAGCATTTATTTAACTGCACTTGCTCTGAGTTATATGGGATATCGGTCCATCCCAACCTAAAATGCCTCTGGTACGTAATATGTATCTGCCCTTTCCCTTCTTCATGGAACTTCGCTGAGGGGCACATAGCCCATGCTGGTCTCTGATATAACATGACATCATGGAGGGAAGACTGTTGGGGAGATTTCTGTCCTTTCAGCATTTATGTCTCAGCTGCTCACCAACTCCAGTGCCCTTCTTCAGGGCCCCTTCTGCCCTGGGATATTAGATACCTTATCAGAATCACATCTAAAAGCCAGAAATCTAAATATGTAACGTACCCCAAACAGAGGCAGGTGTACCACTGGCGTCATTCTTTGCTGACAACTGCCTCGATTTTAAAAAAGAAGGAAACTACTTGGGCTTTTAAGCTGAAATTGGAATTTTATGTAGCTGGCCTAAAGTATTACAGGCCATCCAGCACGTGGTTTGAAATTAGAGAATGTTAAACACATCACTGAAAATTAAACTCCCAAAGGATAGAGAGAGAATGCAAGTGTCAAGTGTCCTTTCTATTTCAATCCTCTGATTAAAGGCTAAAAAAAAAAAAAAAAAAAAAGTCAGCCCACAGCCTGCTACCCAAATGGAGATTTTGTTTTCTCGTTCTTGCGGGGGAGACTGATTAGAATGCTGGGCGAACTGTGCCTTTCCAGCATCGCTGACTGGGTCCGTGGTGCGAATGCTGCTTTTCAATACTACAACTTCTTCTTCCTCCCCCAAACACAGCCCTTAGAAACAGTGGCCGTCACTGAGGAAACAGACTTTTAAAGGAATAACAGCTGTGACAGTAGAAAGATCTGTTTGATCTGTTTCTGGAAAGCCTCCAAACTAACTTTTAAAGGGCTAGACTTCCTCAAAAACCGGATATCTAATTCCAAGACTGAGCAAAAGAGTTGGACCCCTGGTGGATGAGTTTTGTTTTGGTTTTTGTTTATTCCCCCAGCCTTAAGGATGGTTCAGGCATGCTCAGATGAGCTCAGTTGAGTAACTGAATCAGCCTCCACTTCTCCAAACCGTGGCCTTCCCATGGGCATAGACCTCCTGATGCACAATCCTTATCCTCAAACAACAAAGAAATGCCATCAGGTCTTACCATTGGTTGACAAGATACTCAAGACACTGTTCTTAGAGGAAAAATATAGCAGACTGTGTGAGTCACGTAAAGGGCTCTGAATTAAAATAACTTTGTGGTGCAATATAATACAATTCATATAGACGAGAGGTTTTCGTTTATAAAGTGTTAATTAAGAAAGTATGAATTTTTTTGCCATATGACAATGATTGGAAACAGGCTTTCTGTTAAGGAGCTGAGCAAGGAAAAATTTATGCATTCATTCTCAGAGAAAATCTTGTGACCTAAAAAGATTTTTAAATTTATAATGATCCCCAAGTACAGTGAAATAACTGTGTTCATAGGAGAAAACCTACACTGTGTGATGGTTCTTTGTGTTTAGACAGAAAGGAAATAGGGCAAGCATAGACAGACACTTGTGGCTTCATACTGTTACTCCTTCAGTCAGTGCAAAAGATGGAACCACAGCAACTCCCCAGCATCCCTGAAGATTCTACCCGCAAGCCACCCCCAACCTCCCCTCATCTCCCTTGGAAGTAACCCCAGCTCATGGTAGGAGGATTGTTTGGTGGGAATGGGCAACATTGTGAAGGAAAAGAGGTTTCCTACTTTGGATAATAGTATGTGTATTCGTCTAGATACACAGAGAAAATGTAGTTAAGTATGCTTTCAGGGAAGTTAGATGTTTTGATTTAAAAGTAGCTGCTATCTGTAAAGAAAAACAAAAATGTATATTTCCCCCCATGATTAGCAAATTGAAAAAAATGAAGCATTCTTTGGAAAACTTCAAATTCAACTTTAAGGAGAGTTAAAAGTGATTTTTACTTCATTTAGGGTAATTAAAATTACTGGGCTTAATCACTACTAGTAAGAATTCACTTTCTTTTTTTTTTATTAAGATTTTGTTTATTTATTTGACAGAGAGAAACACGGCCAGAGAGGGAACACAAGCAGGGGGAGTGAGAGAGGGAAAAGCAAGCTTCCCACTGAGCAGGGAACCCGATGAGGGGCTCGATCCCAGAACTCAGGGATCATGACCTGAGCTAAAGGCAGTCGCTTAACCAACTGAGCCACCCAGGCACCCCAAGAATTCACTTTCTAATATGAATTAATTAATATTTTAGAAGCATCCTGAGCTGCTTAGAACTTTAGGACAGGGACTTCCATGACTCCGTCATGGGGTAAAAAAAAAAAAAAAAGAGGAAGAGAGAGAAAGTTATCCTAAGTAGCATTATTCCCAAAAGAATTAAATAGTAATAAAATGCAACAATGTCCATTATTTAGGTAACTCCTTTGTGACCACCGGACTTTATTCACCTGTGGAATATCTGGTGATAACTTAATCCTGTTTAGTTGAAGGGCATTGAACTGTTGTTGACATGAGGCATATCCAAACTTGGTATGACATGTAGTCATATCAAAGGATCTAGGGAGATATGAAGGGAAACAATATTTCAAAACGAAAACATCTACAAGTACACAGAGGTGGGCTTTTATTCTCAGTTCAGCTCCTCCCCACAACATAGTGCCTAACACTCTCACACACATCGACACACCAGAATCTGTAGAACTCTAAAGACCCTAATGAAGAGTCAAACAGTAAGAACCGGTTAACAAACATCCCTCTGCAAGAATGAAGATCCCCCCAGAGTTGTATTAAGTCACTGTCTCTGAAACTTCCATATCCCAAGAGGCACCCCCTTACAAGGCATCTAGGACAGTTACAGAGCAACCTGAAATTTATTGTGATAGATAAGAAGCTGCCAGGGAGGTTTTTACCACATCCAAGTTGGTCAATTAATCAGACCTCTTTCCAGCCTTCACAATAATTCCAGCAGAGGAAGCAATTAAGAAAAATAGTCTTTGTAGAGGGGTTTAAACACACCAACAGCCACATTCATGGGTCAGAAATACCAATATTGTTCCATTTATCCAGAGACCTTTCAGAAACAGAACAACCAAAGGGACTACATGACTTTTCCTTCTATTTTTCAAAAAGAATTCTATCACATTAAAACAAATATTTTCTCAAATGAGAAATTTTTACTACCACAATTGAAAAATGAATCAAGGTATCCTTTTGAAGTGGTACACTTTATGGAAAAAAAAAAAAAAGGAAAGAAGAAAGAGATAGACAAAGGAAAACAGATTGAAAGGAAAATTTTCTGTTGCACAAATGAAGTAAAATATTTGCATACACGCATATGTGTGCATGAATTATGAATACACCACATTATAAATATAACACATTAGTGCCAGCATGAAGCGCAAAGGTAACACATTTTTATGGTCTCAAAATCCTGATTAGCATAAAAGGCATAACATTGTGATCAAATAATTATTGATTAACACAAAGACAGAGAAACCAGATGTGTTGAATGAGCTTAGTAATTAACTAAGTAAACTACAGGTGTTTAAAATTCATAGATTACAAATGCAAGGTATAATGATTTTTTAAAAAATCATCTGTTGGCAAATCTTAGTGTGTAGTCAGGTGCAGCAATTACATAGCACAAATGTCAATATCTGTGAATGTGCATAATACCTTCACAAATGATTACTATTTGAAATGTTTTCATTGTTGAAGTCCTTTGAAGCTTCTGGAGGGCTGTTTTTACAGCGACGTCGCTGGTTCTGCCCAGTGGACCTGATGCACATTGAAAGCAGACAGACCAATATACAGGAATATACAGCTGATAAATGGACAACTAAGAATCAAATACAAAGAAGATTAAGGGAGCTTGACATTTAAAGGAAAAATGAAAGTTCTTTTGCAAATTGCAGACCATTTGTTAACTTCTCACTGTGTTTCCCCCACTCCCATTCAAGGTGGCCCTGTAGTAAAAGTGGCTTCGTTTACATAATTTCTTCTAATGGAACTGATTTCTTCAGTCATTATTAGGAAACTGCAAGTTTTTGTTTGATTCTTACTAATAGCCTCAGATGGCACCCAGAGACTAATTTAAGGAAGGAAATTAAGTTGGTTTTTTTTTTACGATTTTATTTATTTGAGAGAGAGAGCACAAGCAGGGAGGGGGGAGGAGAGACAGAGGGAGAAGCAGACTCCCCTGTGAGCAGGGGGCCCAACGTGGGGCTCGATCCCAGGACCCTGAGATCATAACTTGAGCTGAAGGCAGGTGTTTAACTGACTGAGCCACCCAGGTGCCCGGGCCATGGTTCTTTGCCTCCTATTCCTGCACAGTGTCTCAATTATTTTAATTAGACAAGACTGTTGATCCTCTGCACATTTACCTTTCTTAAGAAATGCATCTGAGGAGTGCCCGGGCATGCGACTCTTCATTTTTGCTCAGATCATGATCACAGGGTCAAGCCCTTCATTGTGCTCCACGCTCAGCGGGGAGTCTGCTTGAGATTCTTCCCTTTTGCTTCTCCCCCCACTTTTGTGCACATACTCTTGCACTCTCTCTCTCTCAAGCAAATAAATCTTTAAAAAAGAAAGAAATGCATTTGCTAAGACTTATGTCAATTCCAAAGTGAATGAAACAGGGAAGTATAAATTTGAAAAATCTTCAATGTTCTTGTATAGAAAAGCAAAAGGTTGTGAAGCTTTGGAAGATATTGTAGGGTTTCCAACACCATGTAATTTCCAGCTTTAGAGACAACTCTCCTGCCTTGCCATCATACCCCTGCTCATTATTCCAACCTCCATCACCATTGTTCAGTCTCACCTTTCTTAGGATCTCTTGGAAATGGAATCGTATAGTATGTGCTCTATCAAGCCTAATCACCTTCATTCCATGTCATGTCTGTGAGATTTAACCATGTCCTTGTGTGTAACAACAATTCATTCTTTTTTGTTGTGTAGCTTTCAGCATACGAACATATGTTTACTTATCTGTTCTACTGTTGATGGACATTTGGGATGCTTTCAGAGTTGGGCTATAAAAAGGTGCTAAGATTCTTTTACAGGTCTTTGGTATGTATATGCTTTCATCTCTCCTGGCTACATACTTGGAATTGGGAACACTGGGTCATAAGGCATGTACATATCTAGCTTCAGGAGGGATACGAAGCCCTACACAAAGTGGCTACACAAATTCATACTCCCCACTAGTAATGTGAGAAGTGCTTTGATGGATGTGCTGTTGCTTACTGTGTGTGTGTGTGGTTGTTTTGTTTTGTTTTTGTTTTTGTTTTTTGAAGTTTTCTCAATTCTCAACTGAAATTGTGACTCAAAAACCTAGTAACTAGGCTTGTTCATTCTTTTGATTAAAGATATATATATTGAGCCATTATTGGAAGCTTGGCATGGGAAAACAGTGCTGGTTATAGTTGGATTATAACCTTGTTGGTGAGTCAGAAAACTGATTGTAAAAAAAGAAAGAGTCTTCACTACCCAAAGATATAAAAGTAAGTGGTAACCTGGTCACTTGGGAACACAGAGAAGATTTATATTGCCCAGACTTTCCAGGGACCAGGGATAAATTTTCAGAGGAAGTGAGATTGCTGCGGAAACCTAAAAATAATGGGAGTTGGCCCGGTACCCAGGTTGGGGAACAGCTGATTGCAGGGACAAGAAAGCAGATGGAAGGTAAGAGTGAAAGAGGATATTCTATGAAAAAGGAACAGGGTATGTGAAGACCAACAGGTTAGACGGAAAGTTTCAGCTGGGAATGGGAAGCAGGTCAGTATGGCTAGAGCACGATTGTGAAGGGAAGGACAAGAGTCTGCAGAAGTGATTAGAGACAGGGGAGGTAAAGACCTCTCAAGTTGTCTCAAGGAGTTAAGCTTTTATCTTTGCACTCTCTCTCTCTCTCAAGCAAATAAATCTTCAAAAAAGAAATAAATGCATTTGCTAAGACATATGTCAATTCCAAAATGAATGAAACCCAGTGGGAAACCCTTGAGGTGTTTTAAGCAACTAGTGACATCAACATATTTGGGTTTAAAAAACATCATTCTGGCTATAATAAAGAAAATAAATTTGAGGACAATGAGAGATGCCAGAATTTGTCTTTAAAAGTCATTGCAGTTGTCCCAGAGAAACAGTGTTTGGCCAGTCTAGGATAGTGGCAACTGGAATGGAGAGAAATGGAAGGATATTTTTTAAATTTTTATCTTCAAGCATTATGTAATACTTAATAGAGTAGTGAAATAGTCAACAAATACTCATGTTACCACCAATGAAATAAAGATAGATCTTTTCCAACACAGCTAAACCCTTCTTGTTTCCTGTTCCCTGATCCCCCTTTTCACTCTGTATTCTGCATTTAGTTGTTATATTTGCATATTTATTTCAAGTGTTACCATATATGTGTGCATTCCTAAAAAATACATAGTATTAATGCAACTTTTAAAACTTTATATAACTCAGGTCATACAATATTTTGTCCACAACTTGACTCTTTTTGTCAACATTATGTTCAAGAGACCCATCATTTTTAATATACATAAGCTTACTTAGTTTATTTCCCCTTCACATAGCATGTGATTGTATGAATACCAGTTTCTTAATTTCTGACAGACTAGATTGTTCTTAACATTTTGCTATTGTAAACACTGCTAAGAACACTCATATATAGAGAAAGGTAGATATGTGAGCTAGGATAAAGGCAGAGGAGTAAATTGCAGAATCAAGAGGCATTACCATTTTAAACTTCTCAATGTTGCCACATTATTCTGTTAAAGACTGGTTATTATCCTGCATAGTAGGAATGACCGCCAAGCCACAGCTGGACAGGACAAGTCATTTCAGGCTTGATCATTCTTACCAGCATGTTGTTAATTTTACTATAGATTTTTAAAGAGTTTAATTTGTGCTTTGTTTCTCCTTTCTATTGGATCTTTGATTTCTTTTTAATTAACTTCTGCTATTAAATATTTCTGTGTGTTTATTCTACTCTTTTTAAATATCAGTCATTCAAACGTGAAATATACTTTATTTTTTGTTATATTTATGGTCTGTCTTCTCATCCAAGAATGCTAGCTCCAATGGAGCAGGAATTTTTATCTGTGTTTTTCATGGATTAATCCAGATCCCAGAATAGCATAGGCACATAACAAATGTTTGTTAATTAAATCTATATTTATTCATCTTTTCTTCTAACATTTTAAATTGTTATTCTTTTAAGACTTTTAAACCGGATGCTTAGCTCATGTATTTTCAACCTCTGTTCTTTTTTATCATAAACATTTAATGCTATAAATTTTTCCCCAAATATCATTTTATGTACATTTCATAAGTTCTGAAATGGGATATTTTATTGTTACTATTATTCTGTTAGTATTGCTTGACAATAAAAAGAAATCTATATTGTGTTCTTTGGCACTCTGTGGATTAACTATTTACCTATTTTTTTTTTTAGATAACCAACAGCTAATCCTTACAAGAATCAAACACTTTTGTTAAAATTGGCAAAACAAATTTTTTAAATTATTTTATTTCTCCTATATTTGGTGCCTCAAACTCATTAGTAATGTATAACTTTATTTCACCAACTTGGTGACTTGGTTTGGAGTTCCTACTGGAAAAAAGCAAAATAAATACTTAATTCTTTCTCTTTAATTACTCTTTTTCAGGTGTGATTATTTTTATAATTAACAAAACATTTTTTAGAGCAGTTTTAACAGCAAACATGAGCAGAAAGCGCCGAGGTCTTGTTTAAGTAGCTGCTTTAAATATTAACAATGAGTTTTTCTGCCTTTCCTTTTTGATCATTATGGGGTCACATATTGTCACTGATTCAGTGTGTCTGGTTGGTGTCCATCATGATTCTTTCTAATGTTCAAATTATTACAACCTCAGCCAGACAGTCTTTTCATATTGGTTCCTACATCCTTTTAACATGACTTATCAATTTTTGAAAATTATCTTGCTTTCTAGCACAAAATATATTTCACACTCTCTTTGTTCCTTCCTGGTACTACCACTGGTTTGAGCATTTCTCCAGGGAATCAGCTTGGTCAGTGTGAACCAGAGGTATTTGTTGCTACTAGAATGACAGTGTTTCTAGTCCATTCAGTGGACAGCGATCACACACACACACGCTCACACACACACACACACACACACACACATTCACACACACACACACATACTACATACTACTTTTATCCTCAGTCAGCCTCTCTCCAGCTGTAGGATCATTGGAGAAGTGTCTGTTCATTTCTTCTGGCAGTACCTGGAGATCTGAAAGCATTTCGCCATCACATGATCTTTGCAAGACTCATCTAACAGGTCTGAGCCCAAATATCCACTATTGGAGAAGCTTTCTCTGGTCACCTTGTTTTTGTTTTTTGTTTTTGTTTTTGTTTTTGATTGTGTTAATGTTAACAACCATACAGTATATCATTAGTTTTTGATGTAGTGTTCCAAGATTCATTGTTTACAAAAACACCTAGTGCTCCGTGCAATACGTGCCCTCCTTAGTACCCACTAGGCTCATCCATTCCCTTACCACCTCCCAAAACTCTCAGTTTGTTTCTCAGGGTCCACAGTCTCTCATGGTTTGTCTCCCCCTCCATTTTCCCACCCTTCACTCTTCCTTTCCTTCTCCTAATGTCCTGCATGTTATTCCTTATGCTCCACAAGTAAGTAAAACCATATGATAATTGTCTTTCTCTGCTTGGCTTATTTCACCAAGCATAATCTCCTCCAGTCCCATCCACGTTGATGCAAATGTTGGTTATTCATCTTTCTTATGGCTTAGTAATATTCCATTGTATATATGGACCATGGCTTCTTTATCCATTCATCTGTTGAAGGGCATCTTGGCTCTTTCCACGGGTTGGCTATTGCGAATATTCCTGGTATGAACATTGGGGTACATATGGCCCTTCTTTTCACTACATCTGTATCTTTGGGGTAAATACCCAGTAGAGCAATTGCAGGGTCATTTTTGCAGCTCTACTTTTAATTTTTTGAGGAATCTCCACACTGTTTTCCAAAGTGGCTGCACCAACTTGCATTCCCACCAATAGTGTAAGAGGGTTCCCCTTCCTCTACATCCTCTCCCACATTTGTTGTTTCTTGCCTTGTTAATTTTTCCCATTCTAACTAGTGTAGGGTGGCATGTCAATGTGGTTTTGATTTGAATTCCCCTGATGGCTAATGATGGTGAACATTTTTTCATGTGTCTGCTAGCCATTTTTATGTCTTCATTGGAGAAGTGTCTTTTCATTTCTTCTGTCTCTGGCCACCTTGTATTAAGTAACTCCACTCCATTCCACACCGCAGCCACTCCCCAGCACATCATCTCCTTTCTATTGATTTTTAAAATGGATACTTATTTTTGCCTACTTGTTTACTTTACTACCTATTTCCTCCACTAGAATATATGCTCTGGGAGGGCAGGGATAAGATCTCCTATGTCCAATCTTACATCCTAATACAAAAACTCATCTTAACAACTCCAGAAATACCTGTTGAATGGATAGAGGAGACTTCATTACTTCCTATAGTGGTTCAATCCAGAGAATTAAGCCCCAGAATGAAGACAAAAGGCTTGATTACTTTTCACTCAGCTTTTGGCCTGTAACCAATGGTACAGAATTGAAAAATCCCAGCAATACCTACTTGTAGAGATGGGAAATAGGGAGGCAATGTGATCAATGGCCACTTACTTGGCAAACTGCTCTTTTCTTTTAGTTTTTTGTTTTTTTTTTTTTAATTTGAGTATGGTTGATGCATTGTTACCTTAGTTTCAGGTACACAACATAGTGATTGGACAAATTTATATGTTATGCTGTGCTCACTACAAGTGTAGCTACCAGTTGTCACCATGCGACGCTATTACAATATCATTGACTGTTTGCCTTATGTTGTGTCTTTTATTCCCATGACTTAATTCATTTCATAACTGGAAGCCTGTACCTCCTGCCCCCCACCTCCACCCTCTGGCAACCACCACTTTGTGTGTACTTATAGGTGCAGACCGCTCTTCATCTTCAGAACCAGTGGCATAAACCTAAGTAATTATGACTTCTTCATGGACTGTATAAGGTTTCTCTAAAAAAGCAACAACAAATGTCAAATGCTTCCCAAAGGAAACTTGAATATCTTTTAAACCTTTCTCTAAGGAAAATAGCATATAATTGTTGATATATTTTAACTGGTTCCAAATCTTTGTATAATGTGTTCTACACTTACACCTCACTACCAAGCACTGTGTTTAGTCTATGGATCTATACTACCCTCTGAAATGGTGACCAAAAACATAATAATAATAATTAGAAATGTGAGTGCTTTGGTGACAAAAAAAATAATAATTAGAAATGTGAGAAAGTTGCTTTAACTTGTCTAATTCATATTCTGAGATGAACAAGTATTTCAAAAGAAGTTTCAACGGACATGAATTCTGTTATATAAATATAAACCCAATGCTAACTCTTTAAAATTGAACAAAATCTATTTTCTTAAATACACGTTCACTTCCAGATGGCTGGCTTATGATAACAGAGAGTAAAAAGACAAAGAAAGTAGATAACCATAAAAAATGTGGATTCAATGACTCTTTGAGCCACACTAAGGAAACAGGGGGAAAAAAAAAGAGTAGCATTCGAGAATCCATTTCTACAAGTAGAGAGGATTAGCTAAAGTTGAATTAGACACATACCAAAAAAAAAAAAAGCAGATGATTAAAAGTACGTAGAAGAAAAGACATAGACTAGCTCTTTGTTTAGTAAGAACTTAGATAGCAGTGTACTAGAAGAGGGACTATTGAGCTGATTCCAGTAGGTTGGATACACTTCCTGTGAATAGGGTGCAGGCAGGCATGTCCACCTACCCCGTGAATGAACATTTCAAAGAAGTATGGAAATCCCTCCCTTTCTGGTTTAATTCAAGTGTTTGAAGAAAATGGGAACAAGTTCGGAATAGCAAAGAACTATTTGCTTAAATAGATATTGGAGAAAGCAGGTATTCTGGAATAATTTTCTTCTGAGTCATAACTTTGTGAGTGTGAGCATAAAGAGTTAACAAGTGGTTCTCCATGCATAGACTCATGTTCTCCTTGTTCACCCTTGAAGCCACTGTCCTATGTTCTCACTACCTTGACTTGCACACTTGATGAAAAAATACACCAAATTCTCTCTTCTGAGTCCCCTCTATTCCTTGCAATCCAGTTTTTCATTCCCAATACTCTCCTGGTATTGCATTTTATTAAACGCTTCCCCACTACCACCGCCCAACCAGTCATCAAATTCAATGGATTTTTTTTTTTAACCAGACTTTGAATCTATGACATTACCACCTTCCCTGATTTTCTCTTCTGTTGGCCTTGACAAGCTCTCTCTATCCAAACTGTCCTCAGGCCTCCGAAGCCCTTCTGCTTTGATTTCATGTTTTTTTTCTCCCTCCTTGCTTTCTTCTTCTCGTTCCCCAAAACAGCCCTTGGTAATCACTTACACTTGCATAAATACAAATATCATTGTCTGTATCTTTTAAATTCTAAAGAAATGACAGAGATACCAGTCGCCAATTTTCTTAACCATGTTGTGCTTATATCATCACATAATATTCAAACTCCAAGAACTGAAAGAGAAATGACATTTGAGCTACTTGAAATTATTTTAAAGATCCCTCTCTTGATCTGCAATTTCGCATTAACCCATGTAATTCAAAAAACTACAGGTTTTGGTGTGGTAACAAAAAGCTTCAACAAACTGAGTGATCTTCTGTATTTATTTTCTTTATAAAGAACATTGTTATAGCTTTCTGTGCTGCATTTCCTCTCAAGTGCCTCATATAGGAAATTGAGTTATCGTGAGTTGAGGGGTTTTTTTGAAATGTTTGAAATCTAGCTACTGAAGGGGATTGAAATCAGACACAAACTTGCAATACAATTTTATAACAAATCTAAGTTAGAAGTTTGAATTTCGAATATAATTTGATACTATAGATGTTCTCATTCAAATTTTAATACAGACATTGCAAAAAAACAGTACAGTTTATAAATATTTATAGTGCCAATAAATTAAGTGAGAACTACACAGAGGGATTTTATGAGTGTAACAAATATGTATCATGAGTTCATAAATTCACTTTTGTTTTATTTGTGTAATATAAATTTTAGTCCAAGTCATATTGGAAGGAATTTAGAGTCCTGCAATAGAAAAGCCCACTAGGTAAGAATGCTTAAAGAGCAGAAATTGCTATGACTTTTGCGATCACACCAGTTCATCCTGAACCTAATGAATTCTACTAAAACGGAAATAATAGTTTTTCGGTTGTAATCAGGACTAACTGTAAGAGATTAAGTCTGATGGTCAGGAAAGGGAGCAGTCAGTGTGCAGTTTTGCTGCAGGTAAATTACCTTGTGTTAAACTGAATTCACTAGCTAAAGCAATTATTTTTCTATAATATTCTCCCTTCGGAGAGCACTGCAAATAATACATGTAGCAAAAAAGAAGAAGAAAGATGTAAAATCTTTTATTATCAATAAAACACTGTAACTGTGAAGGTAACTGAATGATAAGAGTAGCAAACCAACAACCCAAAAAAGAAAAAGTTGTAAAATGTTTTAATAGCGATATAATCGGAGGCATACTTACAAATTTTTTTTTTTTTTTTTTTTTTTTTACCCACCAAGGTCCTGGGGCTCCAAGCAATAGAAATTGACTAGAGGCCGGGCAGGAGTTCTAGGCAAGGCTTTCTATAGGGCCTTAAGCCCCAGCACAAGGGAGATAGCAAAAAGGAAAGGGTCCTTCAGGCTGGTTTTCAGAACAAAGGCCCACAAACTGTTTTTAAAGTAGCTGAGATAGGAAAGGACTGACATCCAGGCATGTAGAGATGGGAATTCCTTGGTACCTGTGCACTTGCAGGTCAGGCTTCACGTGTCATGTGTCAAATTAGAATGCTAAATCTACACACACACACACACACACACACACACACACACACACGCACGCGCACGATATTTAGCATTATAAAAGGGAGGGGGGAAAGTAGGTAAAAGGTCAGCTCTGGGGTAGACCTTGACACAGACTGCTTTGGTTTGGTCTTCACCAGCCTTCACAGTGAGGTCCCTCCTTTGATGAGCATCCTGTATCCTCATTCCTGCAAGATATGCTACTCAAGAGGTAAAAAGGGGCAACTAGGTGGCTCAGTCTTTAAGCGTCTGCCTTCAGTTCGGGTCATGATCCCAGGATCCTGGGATCGAGTCCCACTACAGAGCCCTGCATCGGAGCCCCGCATTGGAGCCCTGCATTGGAGCCCTGCATCTGGAGCCCATTAGGATCCCTGCTCAGTGGGAAGCTTGCTTCTCTCTCTCCCACTCCTCCTGCTTGTGTTCCCTCTCTTGCTATCTCTCTTTCTCAAATATATAAAATTTAAAAGAAAAGCAAAGAATAGTTTCTGCTATCAAGGAATGCCAGAATTTGAGATCAGGGTTGAGGGGACCTGAGTTTGGTCCCTGCCTTGTCTCCATTTGAATTGAGGGAAAACTAAAACTGCAGAGTAACTTTGCCTACTTACATGAACTGGACATATTTCTTACCTCATGATTCATGTTCATATGGAGCAGAGAATAACAGGGAGTCTTTGCTCTGGGAGGTCTGACACTGGTTGTTCTCAGCCCACATGTAAGTTCAAGGGCTTTCCATTTCACACCAGCTGCCCTTGTGTTTTCAGAGTTCCAAAATCAACTTCTGGCCCTTAGAATTGTCCTGTGCCATTGAGGTAGGGACCGTCCCCCTCCCACTGAGGCAGGAATGAGTACCGTTTGTGTTGTGCAATCACTGGGCAGCCCCAGGGCTGCTAGGTGAAGACCATCATGCCCCGGCAGCAGTGAGGGGCTCCAGAACTTCTTGCTCTTGGTGGTGGCTGGGCAATCAACAAAAGCTGACTCCCTCCGGTTCGTTCCCGGGGCTTCCCTGCAGGTGCAGTGACCCTGAGGGCTGGGGCACTGCACCTGCAGTGCACCTCCATCATCAGACTTGCTCCTGGCTCAACCCTGCCACTGCAATTTTTAGGTTATCTGGGATCTGGGAGATCCTGGCTCCTCTTTATTCTTTCCAACCCGTTGAAAAACAGTTTGATCTTAGTTATTCAAGCCTGACATTTCCCCCAAATGCTAAAAGGCATCTTTTGAGGATTAAACACCTGGGCTGTTGTCTCCACTAAGAGCTCAGAAAGCTTATTTTGATATGTAAATGTCAAAGACTGCCTTCTTTGTTCTTTCACTCTGGCTGTCAGTGGTATTTCCTGGAAACAATTGAGGAGTAGGACCCTGCTCCCTTTAGGGTATGAGGAATTGTGAGGATTTGGGACACAGAATGGAGTAGGTAAAGGAATAGCTGAAAGTACAAAACATCAAGTTTTGGGTCTCTCCTTAAATAAACAAGTTATTTAATGTATTCATTAAATTGAGCAATCTGTTTTACCTCTCTGCAACTTACTTTCCTTTCCTGTCTGGGTTTCTCATGGCTGCTGTATAGCAAGGAACTACAAACCCACGGTCTTAAATAGCAGAAACTTATTCGCACAGTTCTGGAGGCCAGAAGTCTGAAATCAGTTCCACTGGTCTGAAATGAAGGTGTTGACAGGGCCATGTTCCTGCTGGGGCTCTACAAGAGAATCCTTCCTTGTCTTTACACCTTTCTTGGGCTTGTGGCCACATCATTCCACCTTCTGCCTTGGGTGGATCTGTCTGATCTCCCTGGGACTACCTTTTATAAGGATACTTGTGATTGCATTTAGGGCCCACTCAGATAATCCAAAGAAGGTGAAATTCACGGATTCCAGGGAGTAGGACATGAATGTCTTTGGGGAAGACTGTTACTCAGCCTACTATACATTGGGTTAGTAATTGTACCTGCATGAATATTAAAGGAGATATAAATAAGAAAAATGCTTAGAACAATGTCTAACGTGCAAAAAAGCACTCATTAAATATTAGCCCATGGTGGTGATACTGATGACGATGAACAAGAAAATGCAGGCAAAAAATTTCAAACTGAACAAAATAGTTTTTAAAACAAACCTATGTATTGGGTCTTGTCTCTGGATTTTTGATGCATGCCAACCATAAAATGTTACTCTTCAAACGATTGTATCTCTGTATTAAACAATTATAATCCAATAGTTTGGGCATATGGTATACACAGCCATTTGTGGTTCTGTCTTTTATTATTTTTCACTTGAAATTTAAATCATTTCAACAATTTTGTTCATCCCGAATTCTTCCTTTTTTTTTTACTTGTTTCTTTTATTTAAATTCAATTAGTTGACATATAGTACATCATGAGTTTCAGATGTCATGTTCAATAATTCATCAGTTGCATCTAACACCTAGTGTTCATGTGCCCTCCTTCATGTCCATCATCCAGTTATCCCTGAATTCTTCCTAAGGTTGAAAATCAAAGATGTGATATCACAGGATTGTCTCCTTTTGCTCTCTTATCTTCTGCCCACCCAGGATACAGATCTGATGACATTCAACATTTCTGTACACCGATCATGGTGGCGGGAACATGGGCCTGGCTGTGTCCGAAGAGTGCTGCCTCCATCAGCCCACGGCATGATGGACGACTACACATACGTCTCCGTCACCGGCTGCATTGTTGACTTCCAGTACCTAGAGGTCATCCATAGTGCCGTCCAGATACTCCTTTCCGTAAGTGGCACATTTATATCATTTGATCTAGACTCTCCTTGATAGGCATTTTGTAAGTAAACCTCTGTCCACACCCATCTGGTAGCTAAAGCCTTGATTAAGCACATGGAGAGCATCCTTTGAACAATGGGAATAGCAGCAAGTATACTAATATCAGCTCTACTTAATGAGGCCACATCTTTTCCTCTTGGTATCCAGACACTTTATTTTAGAACTAATTAGTTGCTATTGTTCTAACAATACACACCATTCAACCAAATAGCATCTCTGTCCCCCGGAAGAGTAACATTCTCTCCTTAGATTTCTGCCACTCCTTCTACTTCGAAGGCATTCTTTAACTAACGTGCATTAGTTCCAGCAGAAGAGGGATGCAAACCCACTCAATGTCTTGCTCAATCTAATAAGCCTCATATTTCAAATAATCTTTAAGAAAACAAATCCCTCCAAAGAGTTTTCCACATTGCAGTGCCTAAAATTTGGTGTCCACATACAATTCCACATAAAGGAGCAGAGAGCAGGAATGGTTTGAATGCATCACACAAAGCTTATGTGTTCGGAATCTGTTAATTTTTTTTTTCTACCGTGTTGTCCCACCTACAATTTGATTACATTGTGGAGTGGCATTACCATAAGCTACATACCATTATCAAGAATGGTGTTTCTTTGAGATCCAACAAGGACTTGGCATGTTGTTTGAGTCAATGTGTAATAAAGCCATTCTTAATCACACTTTTTATATAAACCAACCATCCATTTCAGTCCTTCTGTCCAACTGGTTAGACATAGAATCAGAAAAAAAAAGGTATAGGCTCAATAGGGAATAAATAAACACAGAAATATAAGAGGTGCATGTCAGTAAAGAATGTACTTTGGAATTATTTCTAGAAAGAAGGTTAAAAATCCTTACTGTCACTTACTGTATCTGTTATCTACTGCTGTGTAACAGACCACTCCCAAATGGGATGGCTTTGAGCAATATAAATGTATTGCTTGGTGTTCGGTGGGTCAGGAGTTTGGGCAGAATTCAGCTAAGCAGTTCTGTTCCACATGATATCCTGCTGGTTCACTCATATGAACCTTTCAACCAGGAGCTCTGTTGGGACTAGAATATCCAAGAAGGCCTCACTCACATGTCTGCTACTGGCTGTTGGACCACAGTCTCCTCCACAGTCTACTCCTCCTCCTCCATCTTGTCTTTTTGCAGAAACTTGACAGGTTTTCTTATAACAAGGCACGTAGTTTCCAGGAGAAGCCCAGCATGTAAGCATTTATCAGGTATCTACTTGAGTAATGATGACTATAGCAAGTTTTATGACCAAGCCCAAGCTGAATGTAGGGGGTGGCTATAAAAAAGGGACAGTACGAGGAGCCATGGCTCATTTGGGACCACTGATGTAGCAGTCTTACCTCACTTTTATAATGTATGAATTATTGCTCTTTAATCTGCACATTCAAGTTCTAAAAAAGCATTTTCAGAGCACATTTATAATATAATTTTCTAGAAGGATGAAAGATTAGAATAAAAAATGAAACCTTGTTTAGGGTTCTAGTTCAATTAAAAGCAAATTCTGCACTGGCTAAAAAATAGAAGGAGGTTGGGCCTCGATACTTAGGAATTTTCTTTTGGGGATATCACAGGGAATCTGATTATTCTTGGTTTCTATATATTGCCAATTATCAATAGATGCTTATCAGTCTTTTCTTATTTTCTGGTCATCCTTTAATCTCCTAGCAATTACATATGAAACTGTGGCAAATATATATGTTTAAATCATTGTTTCAAAAAAATATGGATGCAAATATTCTCTTAAAAATTTTCAGTCTATTTTAAGGTACATGAGTACTCTATTATTATATACTAGATTCGAAAGGTTCTTATTCTTTTTTTTTTTTAATTCTGAAGCATTTTTCTAGAATCTTTCATATCTGGGCAGGTCTCCCTCCTTTTAAAAATTACTCATAGAGGGGTGCCTGGGTGGCTCAGTTGGTTGGGCGACTGCCTTCGGCTCAGGTCATGATCCTGGAGACCCAGGATCGAGCCCCACATCGGGCTCCCTGCTCAGTGGGAAGCCTGCTTCTCCCTCTCTCACTTCCGCTGCCTGTGTTCCCTCTCTGGCTGTGTTTTTCTCTGTCAAATAAATAAAATATTAAAAATAAAAATAAAATAAAATAAATAAAAATTACTCATAGTAAATTGCTAAACCATTTTGTGGAATTATAGAAAAAGGCTCAAATTTTTTATAATGCAGTAAAATAGTATGGAATCAAAAAGTCATTTCTCCATATCAAATGAGTAGCACGGTTACAGTATTTGATAAGAGACTGACTTGGCACCTAAAAACATACACTAAGGAGAAATACTAAAGAGAATATATGTTGCCACCTAAAAGTACTTGTCAGTTATAAATTAATTCCTTGACATATTTGTTTAGTGAACATTCAAAACTGTCCACCAGCATGTATGTTACTGATTAAAGTATCAGCCTTCCAGCAATAAAGGATTAGTTGCTTATCTCTGACTTTTCTTGGGTGATACATCCATGAGATAAGATTTCCAATATTTTATCTTTTTAGGTTAGAATAGAATATACCCTGAAATTGTTTCACAACTGTGAAATTATTTTTTATTGTGTGGTTATATGAGTTTTCTATATTTTCCATTTATTTCACATAAATGTGTTTATAATTATTAAAATTACAATTTTTTAAAGATTTTACTTATTTATTTGATAGACAGAGAGATCACAAGTAGGCAGAGAGGCAAGCAGAGAGAGAGGAGGAAGCAGGCTCCCTGCTGAGCAGAGAGCCCAACAAGGGCCTCAATCCCAGGACCCTGAGATCATGACCTGATCTGAAGGCAGAGGCTTTAGCCCACTGAGCCACCCAGGTGCCCTAGAATTGCAATTTTTAATGTGGTGTCATGGGAGCAGTTGCTGTAGCAAACACCTAGCATGTGCTGAGATGTCCATCTTATTCCTGAAAAGGGAGGTGATAGTTGCAATATTTAACAGCCTGTGTTCTATGGACAACAACTTGGCAAAGGGATAAAGGGCTTTGAGATGCGGCAGTGCCCTGGAGGCCTGCTACCCCAGAGGTCGGGGTGGGGTGGGAGGGAGATGGGGGTTAGGGGGAGGAGCCCTGTCATCTGTGAGCCACAGAGAGATCTAGAAAGATGCAGGGAGAGGACAATGGAGGTGGGCAAGAATATGGAGGGAGGTCCTGGGCTTCGAAGGCAGCAGCTCTTTGGCAAAGTGAGAGGAAAGTATCTGAATGATTTACCCATGGATACAGCTCTGTCCTGCTGATGAATCCTGCCTGAATTGTCCCACCTAAGGGTAGAGCTTGGAGCTGGAAAACATCTCAAAGGAACTACCTACAAACTCGACAGAAAGAAACGAATTTAAAAACAAACAAACAAACAAACAAAAACCCCCGCAGAATTCAGCAAGAAGACAATGGCCTGGGATCCCCTGTGGGACCACTTGCCACAACTGTCCCCAGCATGAGAGCTCCGGCTTCCACCCTGGGTCAGTGTTGCTGTCTGTGTGTAGCAGCTGCCTGTCTTGGGCTTCCCTCTTCGGCACCCTGTGTGAGCAGGAGAGGGAGCGTGGAAGGCAGAGACAGGGTTCCTGCGGCCCTAATCTCACTGAAGCCTATAGCAGGGCTCCTGCAAATTGTCAGAGCACCAACTTAAACTGCAGGGTAGAATCCAAAGAAAAACTGTGGACAGTATGAGGAGAGGAACAAAATCAAATCCATGGAGGAGATGACAAGTCAAGAGCACTGGCCAGGATCAAGCTGTGGATGATGTTAGTCCCTCCTCTTTGTGAGCACTGCCCCTGCCTTCGGCTCATACACTCATCATTTCTACTGGAAGGATGGCCAGTGACTTGCTAGGGAGTTGTAGTCTTTCTGGCCTTGATTCTGCCTCACTCACCATTACACGTGTACTTGCTCACCAGCGGATGATTTCAAAGTGCCACTCTGATCACTCACTTGCTTTCTGATCACCAACCAAAGAGTCCATTACTTTCAAGATGAAATCTGAATTCATATCTTGTCACATGAGGACCTCTATCTGATCCCACCCTCATCTCCCAACACTCCCCAGAAGGAACCTATTTGCCACCTTCACAGAACATGACAGGTGCACAAGCAGGGCAGGTCTCCCAACCTGTGACACTGTGCTTGACATGGCTCTCGACCCCACTCTCCTCCCTCTCATCCACCCTCAGTTCACCAGCCACCTGCCCACCATCCACTAATAGATACCTATCTTTTCGCCCAAAAGTTTCAGGACATGTTAATTTTTTAAATAGATAATGCATTCACTTAGTCCAAAAACATAAAGATGTGTACAGTGAAAATACTTCCTCTTATCCTTATGTGCCCTTTTGCCTGGTTTCCCCTTCTCTGCTCTCCTATGGGCTACCACTTTGTTTTGTTTGTTTTTAATGCTATGCACATGATTTTGAAGAGTCTATATGAAATTCAAGAACATGTTTATCTTCTTTGTCCCCCCACAAAAAAACAGCATATGACATGCACTCTTCTGAGTCCTTCCTTTTTTTTTTTTTTTACTTATTATGTATTTTGGAGCTTTTTCCATATCAGCACATCAGTGGCTCATTGTTTATTTAATGCCCCCCTATTGGACATTTGAACTATTAACCTCATCCAAATGTAGTGATGTTGGATGTCTAGAACATGGATATAATATAGATAACATAATATATAATACAGAGTATAATATCAATTATGAATCATAGTTATATGTTATATAAATATCATACACAGCCTTACACCAAATAACTGTGTGCAGTTATCTGAGAACATTTCCTAGACCTGCCCCACTCACTCACCCCCAAGCTATGCTAGGCCGCCAGCGATGAGGGCAGTTTCATAATCACTGAATCACCGATCTGTCTAGCTACCAGAATGAAAGCCCCTCTAAGGCTAGAGTTGTGCCCTTTTGCACTTGTTCATTTCTGTACGTTGCAGTGACTAGGTGGGAATGGCATGTGAATATTTCAATGAATAAATGGCCAAGAAACAACAATTCCAAAGTCAGACGTGGATAAACACAAAAGGTAGAATCCACTGACCAAAAATGGCAGGAAGGAATGCTCTGACCAATTACAGGAGCCAGAGTGAACTTCATCCGGGAACCGAAGGGAACGAAGCAGAATGTTCGCACACTGTGTGACACAGAGGCACTCAGTAAGTGTTAGCTTTGTATTGCTATTACTGATGTTCCTACTATAATTGCTCCGTGCCTGTTCCTCTCATATCCAGGTTGGTCCTCCAAAGGCCAAGGTCTCTATCCCCATGGGCTATGTCTGTTGAACTCTTAGGTCTTTAATCCTACACCTGACATCCATTTCCTGCATGAAAAATGTCTTTCTACGATCTTCATAAGACACTCCATCATGAGTTATCATTTTGAGGACTGAATGTTTATTTAATATGTATTTATTTTCCTCATTCTGGTTTCCAAGAATTGGTTCCTTCCCATGCCTCTCGAGAGCATTTGGCTGACTGAATAAATTTTCATTTTTTCATGAAAAAATTCAGAATTGGGGCACCTGGGTGGTTCAGTTGGTTAAGCGACTGCCTTCAGCCCTGGTCATGATCCCGGAGACCCGGGATCGAGTCCCACATAGGGTCCCTGCTCGGCGGGAAGCCTGCTTCTCCCTCTCTCAGTCCTTCTGCTTGTGTTCCCCCTCTAGCTGTGTTTCTCTCTGTCAAATAAATAAAATCTTAAAATAAAAAAAAAAAATTCAGAATTATCATAGCCAAACAGTGATTGAAGTAGCAAGTGAAAGGCCAGTAACAAGCTCCTCAATGCTGTGGCTTTGACTCCTTATTTACCACATATCCCTAATGCCTACAACTGTACCTAACTGGGAGGAGCTATTCATTCAAAGTTGTTGAGTAAACTGTATACATTTTTTGGATTTTAGTTTTATAAAACACAAAGTGCATAGTTTTTAAACCTTGAATATAATTTACTAAGCCTATGTCTTAATTTTGTTCCATACCATTTGGTAAAGAAACCTATCCAAACAACATGTTTCTGAGCTATCTCTGATGCAGATGTTATTTGTTTGGATTTGGGTAGAGTACCCAGGTGCAGGGAAAAGGAAAGTCAGTCCGCTACAAGACCATAGCTCTCTCTGTGAATTTGTTCTTCCACATTGATGTGTTATTTGAGAGGCTCTTCACTAGCTTAGTTACCATACTCCCATCTAAGGAGAATATCAAAACAGTTTCTGGTGAAAATGTAAAATCATGTCCAGTTAAATTCCAAGCCCTATCCTGTACATATTTTCAAATCAGATTTCCATTTTGGAAATTTAATACCACAGATTTAAAGAAGAAACATATATATGAAATCAAATGCTACAACCCAAAATACAGCATTTCCTTTTTCCACTAGAGAATATAGATAAAATATTTCTGACTGAAAGAATCTCTCTAACCAGTTAATCCATTCTATAGTGTTATATTCATTTAATTGCCAAACATCTGAACATGAAATCTTACAAAACTGAAATGAAACAAGTAACTAAAAGTCATATTTGTATCACATATGATAAGCAAAGCCTCATTATCAATAACGTATGATGAAGTCATTTAAATAAATAATAAAAACAATGAAATTGAATTATTAAGTCAATGAAGAATACAAACAAATATAATCACATAAGAGAAAATCCAGATGGTAAGCAAAGGTGTAAGATGTGATTATTCTCAATAGTAACATGATATGTGCAAATTTATACTAGTTTAACGACTTCAAAAACAACGGCACATAACATTGAAGTAAATTTTTACTAACTTACTGGTAAAGGCCTTCTTTATTGCAAAGCCCATTAAAATGTCTGTACCTTTTGGCCCTGTAAACTCACTCAGTGGAATTTCTCCTAAGAAAATAATTCAACAGAAACAAAGAGCTGTCTGCATGGTGTTCATTTCACTTTTATGTATGATAGAAAACCTAGGTATGTCTACACAACCCTGTTCAAGACCGTATAACAATTTACAGTATATCAACATGATCAGTAGATAGATAGCGATAACTATGATATTTTATATAAAGTTTTGTATTAAAACATGGAAAAGAATTTATGATTTAAATAAGTGATCAAGGAAAAGAGGTAATATGCAAAAAAAAAAAAATATGTGGAATTATATGTTTTCTCCCAAAATGTTTTTAGGTATTGTGTCACATTTTTAACATACTATTTGTCATGTGATTTGTATGGAAGACTGGAAGGGATGTTATGGTTGTTTTTCTTAGATCATTAAACACTCTGAAATCTCAATATTTATGTGATCATTTGGAGGCACTCTTAAATCTAGAGTTATTATAAGTTATTCCATTTTAATGGAATCCTCAGTTCTGAGGTCAATAATAATGAATATGCAACTTAAGTTTCTTTTTTCATTTTTTTTCATTAGTTATTTGCTGGCAAATAGATCCATATGCTCATGTTAACTATTAAACAGCAGGTAGATACATATACATATACATACACAGAGATAGAGGTAGATTTTTTAAGCTTATTTTTTAAAACTAGTAGACAAATTCTAATCTCTAAACTTGAAGAGACCTTTATTTTTATTTTCTTTTTAAAGATTTTATTTATTTATTTATTTGACAGAGAGAAATACAGCCAGAGAGGGAACACAAGCAGGGGGAGTGAGAGAGGGAGACGCAGGCTTCCCGCTGAGCAGGGAGCCCGATGTGGGGCTCGATCCCGGGTCTCTCGGATCATGACCTGAGCCAAAGGCAGTCGCTTAACCAA
This sequence comes from Spilogale gracilis, assembly GCA_004023965.1. NCBI lineage: Eukaryota > Metazoa > Chordata > Mammalia > Carnivora > Mephitidae > Spilogale > Spilogale gracilis. The sequence continues at coordinate 46,229 of PITA01010419.1, forward strand.
CTGAGCCACCCAGGCGCCCCTTGAAGAGACCTTTAAAACTCACCTGAATTATCTCTCCTTGGAGATAATTTTACACACATACTGTCTTTTTTTTTTTTTTTTAAGATTTTCTTTATTTATTTTTTGACAGAGAAATAATGAGAGAGAGAGAGAGAGAGAACACGCAGGGGGAGTGGCAGGCAGAAGGAGAGGGAGGAGCAGGCTCCTGCTGAGCAAGGAGCCCAATGCTGGAGCTTGATCCCAGGACACTGGGATCATGACCTTGCCCAAAGGCAACCACTTAACCTACTGAGCCACCCAGATACTGCACACATGTTGTCTTGAATCCTCACTGTCAACATATTCTCCTTCATATCTGATAGGTGATGAATTTCATTCTTTAATGTCTTTGGAGGCTGTCTCCATGGTCAGACCTGGAGCCTAGAACACTCTGAGAATGGCTTTTCTGGCATCCCCGTTCGATTTGCATTTCCATCTATCCAGTCATATCAGTCTTTATCACTGTTTTCTGCCCTTCATAGCAGACACATTCAGCGTAAAGATAAATTAAAACTCAATAGGGTGAGAAGTAATGTGAGACCACAAGGTATCCTGAGAATCTTTATTCTCAAAAGGCTGTATGGATATCTGTTCCATCTGCTTAGAGTAAATGGCCCAGTGACAGGAACAGATAATACTATTGCTAATTCGGCAACATATGCTCACACGGTGTAAGAATGCAAGTGGAAAGATAAGCTTTGAAACAAGTCCCAACTGCTATCAATTATATGCCTCCAAAAATGTAAATAAAGTGAAAAGTGGGGTTTTTAGTTGTTTTATTTTTGTGTTAACATTTACATTTATTTAACAAGCTCCCAATATGTTTGGAGCTCCTCTGAGTGCTTTGCAAATACGAACTCATTTAATCTTTAAAACAATCCAAGAAAAAAGTATTATTTTATTCATTTTTCAAGTGTGAAAGCCCAGATGTACAGAGAAATTAAGTAATTTCCCCGAAGTCACACAGCTTGTAATGAGCGAAGCTGACCTCAAACCCAGGCAGATGGAATCCAGAGTGCATGGTCTTAACTATTTTGTCATACTTCCTTATGAGGTTGGAAAGAAAGCCTCCCATTTCCTTATAGCCCTTTGCAGAGGTCACTGGCAAACTCTTTAGAACAGTTAAGGACCTAAATCTCTTCTGTTTTGATGGGTTCACTGACAGCTCCAGTAGTTTAAAGTAAAAGAGAGCAATTAATAATTATCCAATAGTTACAACAAGACTTATTAAATAAATAGTTCAAAATGTTTCCTTTACTCTTGAAAATGCCTTTTTTAAATATTTTATTTGTTTATTTATTTGAGAGAGAAAAAGAGTGCATACAGGAGGGGAGGAGCAGAGAGGGAGGGACAGGGAGAGAGTCTCAGGCAGACTCTGGGAGTACAGACCCCACCAGAGGCTCGATCTCAGGATCCTGAGATCATGACCTAAGCTGAAACCAAGAGTAGGATGCCTAACCAACTGAGCCACCCAGGTGCCCCCAAAACATCTTCTAACCACATTTTTGTTGTTTAAAAAAAAAAAAGGAAGGAAGATTTCAATACTTATCAAATGTTAAATATCTCAGATTCCTTTTTTTGTTGCTTGCTTGCTGGGGCTTTCTAGGTGCTACTAAGAGGAAAGAAATCATAGTCCATCTTTCCTGCCCTACACTCTTTCAAGAATCACTGTTTCCCAGAAAATTTTTTTTATATGAAATAGATGGTTTCTGTCTATGCCAGAATGTGAGCAATTTCTAAGTGTTACCTAGAAGTATTAGTATTTAGATTAATTACTCCCTGTCTAGCATCTTTGGTCTCTGTATTCAGTTCCAGCCTCAGAAAACTGAGTCAACAGTTCATTCAGAGTTCCATAAAGGAATCAATTATGGACCATCAAAGTATCGGGAGGGGTTTGTGGTTGTGGGGGAAGAATTGCCATTTTGACAATACTAGAAAGGTTTTGGCAAAGACATTTGTGCTCAGGAACCAGGAGTATGCCTGGTTGGTAAAACTGCTTTGGTTTGAAAGTGCCTGTCTGGTGAACTATAGTTTGAAGAAACATTTTTCTTGTTATTCATGTCTTTGAAGTGTATTCTCTCTGTCTTTGAAATGTGCATATAATCCACATGTCCACCCATTTAAAGCATACAGTCCAGTAGTTTTCAGTATATTCACAGATATGGTAACCAACACCACAGTCAGTTTCAGAACATATTCATCACTTTCAAAAGAAACCTTGACCCTTTACTTTTATCACCTATGCTTTCATTCTCCTCTATCCTAAGCAACCAACTACTCTACTTTCGGTCCTTATGGATTTGCCTATTCTGATCACTCCATATAAATGAAATCATTTAATATATGGCTTTTTGTGTCTGGCTTCTTTCACTCTGAATATTTTCAAGGTTCACTCATGTAGTACGTGGAAGAACTGTATTCCTTCTTACGGCTGATTAATACTCTATTGTATATTTACTTTTAATATTTTTATCGTTATTACACATGTATAGTATTAAGCAAAATTTTTGGAAACACAACTTAAATGTATAAACCCTTCACCTGCTCACTGGTGGAATTTGGCACCATCTACCATATATTTTGTCTACGTATATATCCATGTTTTGGAAACATCCATATCAGAGATAGCAGTTCTCAGCTTTTATAGATGTTTGGTCTTAAATAGATCTAATACTAATATCTGTCACTTGCACACAGCATCTGGGATTTTAACAACCTAAAACATGTGCACATTTGAAGTTCATATTCTACTTATACTGTAGCATTTTCCTTAATAGTATGTGTATGATTGGATTCTTTTCTGCATATTAATCAGTTATCACAGACGTTTGTATCTCAAACTGCAAAGTCCATACCACTTCCAAGCAACAGAATTAGGTCTCACAAGGCCCAGATACTGAGGATTATCCCAGACATGTTTGTAGGTTTTCATAAATTATTACTGCCCTACCAGTTTCAAATAATCTGCTAAACATTGATTATTAAATGCAAAAGTGAGTTATGACATTTGGTAGACTTAAATACAATTTCATCAGAGAAATGCAAAGCTTAATTAGAAATCATATCTAGTACAAAAACCGTTATATAGAAAAATCTGAGATATGTTTAATAATTAATCAAAGCAAACATTATGACTTGGGCTTATGGAGAAATTAGAAGCAAGAAGCTAATTTTATTGATGCTTTACTTAGGGTAATTTAATGTCAGTCAGCTGTTGGCAGACATTTCATCTTTAGCTCTAGGTAAGATTAATTATTAGGTAAAAAGAAAAAGTAGCTTTCATAATAATAAGAATTAATTCAAAAAGATTTACATTCTCCTTTTAGTAGGATAAAATTTTGTACAAACTCCATAAAGAACATCTTCTGTCATTTTTCATATTCTTTCTAAATGAAATCAAACAGTGTATCATTCATTCAGCAAAGCATACTCAGTAAGCCCCCTCTTCTATACAAGGATCTTTGGGGAGGAAAGGATGGAGATAAACCAAACAAGCAGTATTTGACATGGTCCTCCCCATGGTATCATTCAGTCTACAAGGAAAGATTGGTAGGCAAGTGAAATGTCTGCTTTCAGATGCCCAAAGGGACAGAGAGCTGGGACTTTGAACTTGGAGGACAAGTTTTGTAACTGGTTTTGTGTTATTTGCTAATAAATATTGTGGCAAAATTTATACTGAGACTTTCTTGCTTTCTGGCAGCAAGGTTCTGGGAGAGAAAAACTCTGGCTCTTCCTTGACTTCCTCTAAATACCCAAAAAGGACTTAATGATTATAAATGATCAAATTGGTTTAGTAGATACTTATCAGAGTAGCGAGAGAAGATATCTCTTGGGAAGCGGCATTTGAGCTGAGATACAAATGAAGTGAATTAGAGTGCGGCTAGGAATACTCTAGAGGAAACAGAAAGGTACACATGACCAGAGCCTAGAGAGTAAGTGGGTGAGTGGTGAGAGATGAAATGAGAGAAGGTAGAAATTAAAGAAGGCATGGTACAGAATTCGAGTTTGATTATAAGACACTGGCAAGATACTATTGTGTTTCAACCAGGAGAGTGGTATGATCTATGTTTAGGAAAGCAACTCTGGAGCTTTTTGAAGAATGGATTGGAGAATAAGAATGGAAGAAAATAAGCCATTTGGTCAGCTGTTCCAATAGACCACCTGAGAGAGGATGGTGACTTGAACTTGAATAGTGGCTGTGGAAGAAGAAATGCTTAGACAGGAGTTCTTGCAGGATAAGCACAAGTGGCATGTGAGGAGAAGAAAGAAATAAGGATGGAGCTTAAGGTTTGGATTTGAACAGTAGGGTAGATTATGCTGCTAGTTCCTGAGCTGAGTCTAGGAATCTTGCTCCACCAGTAACTTTTATCTCTGACAGGTAAAACAATAGCAATCCAACACAGATTATTTTTTTAAATAGTTTTAGTAATTAAGGGAATATTTCCAGATATACTGTGAAACTTAAACACAGCCTAAAAGAAGCACCATCTAGATGTAGAAGGCATACCTTCTCAGACTGAAAATTCATGCCATTCTAATGGTTTAAAATTATCATTTCATAGCAATTTAAAGCAATGAGTGCAGTACTGACCATTCACATCTGACTAAAAGTAAAACTGATAGCAAAAAATCTATGAGGAAGGTGGTGCTCCTTATTTAAGTTGATCAGTATAAATAGCTCTTTCATTTAAGATTGATTTATATAAAATTTGAACAAATATTTGCAATGCCTAATTATTGCTTAGTAAATTAATTATTAAAATTAATTATTACTTACAGCAAAGATAATCAGGAAGCCCTGTAGACAATGAAACATGAACAATTAAAATCTTTAAGATACACAGAGCTTTCAATAATAAGCTAAACTAATCCAAATAAATAGAAAACTGTTACAATACTTGGCTATAAAGGATTTTAAAGCCAATTTTAGTAATAAAAAGAATCGGGGTTATCATGACTAGGTGAACACTGTGTGGCTTGGCATCTTGTTTTGAACTGTTATCTTACATAATCGTCTCAGGAATAATGAAAGGTAGGCTTTATTATGTCTAGTTATAGATAAAGAAACTGTGACCTTGTCCAAGGTCCTGCGGTCAGTGACTGGGGAGGGGACATCAAACTTGGTTCTTATATATCCCAAAACTACTATGCTTATTGAGGATATTTCTTTAATACATAAAACAAAAGGTAATATAGATCTAAATACATCTTTTTGTGTATGCTTTGGAAAGATATTAAAGTTCTAAAGTATTAACTTGCAAATCTTATTCATTTATTTCACAATTCTATGTAAGTCCAAATCTTCAAATTGTGAGATTTTTGTGTCCTACGTGTACTGGAACAGAGGAAACAAATTCTATTTCAATTATTATCAATGTATAATTATTCTTGTTAATGGAGTAAAGCATCAGAACAAAGCCAAAAGTACCAGGTAATTCCTTCAGGTGGGACTTTGGAACATCTTTCTATACCTACATGTGAATATGAAGCCGTTCTGAGTCCTGGGACTGCATGAAAAACAAAGAGGAAAATCAGTGGAGATTAAATTTATAAAAAGATTTCAGTTTCTTATGGACCACCTTCTCGGCCTGTCAATGCTTTCTTCAACCTCTATAACTTTCAGACTGATGGAATGACAATGCTTAAGCAAAATTCACCTGCTTCTAATGCGGAAGCATGTTTTCCTTTAACTCTTTCTTTCCTGGGGTAGACACAGTATATTCAATTTTGGTTGTCTTTCCTGACCATTAAGTCAATTTATATTTGTATAGGAGCTACACTGTAAGAAAGAAGTTAATAAAAATTTATATGACCAAAAGTTAAATTGATGATATATACCTATATGTATTTAATTGTCATTAAGTGAAACTTTTTCATCTCTTATGTTAAAGTCAGTATTTTATATTTCATTTCAGCACAGGATTTATTTCTATAGGATTAGTGCTTATATTCAACTAATAAGATGTTTTACTTTTGGAATACATTTGGAAATGCAGTTAAAATTTCACTAATGTTAATGGTCTGAATGTTTGTGTTGCCCCAAAATTTTTATGTTGAAATCTTAACCTGCAAAGATAATGGGATCAGGAGATGGGGCCTTTGGGAGACACTTAAGCCATATGAATGGAACCCTCATAAATAGGATTAGTGTGTTATAAACGAGGCTCTAGAAAAACACCTTGTTCTTGTACTTTCCAGCCTCTAGAACTGTAAGAAATCAAACTTTTATTATTGGCTACTCCATCTGTGGTATTTTGTTATAGCAGCTTGAATGGACTAAGACAACTGAGTCAGGCCAAAATATTTATTTCTAAATTGTTCAGTAATAGTTTGCAAGTGACTTGAATCTTCATTGGCTTTTTGCCATAGTAATTATCAGCAACAAATATTAATTGATCATTTACTTTTGGCCTAACACTAAGTTAGGTAGTTTCTCTATCTCATTATAACAGGTACAAGACATGTTGATACAGTCTTACACTGATGATTGTTGGTGATTAGAAAGAATAACATAGAAAAAAAGAGTGAATGATTATGTGATGACTATTATGTATAAACTTTGTTCTACACCCTTTATAAATATGAAGTCACTTAATCTTCTTAACAATTCTATTATTTTCCCCATTTTTCAAATAAGGAAAGAAACTGTTATACACCTTGCCCAAGGTCACCAAAATAACACATGATAGAATGGAGATTTGAAACCAGGTACTCTGCCTCCAAAAGATACATGGATGACAGCCTTTGCTTTTTGATCTTCTAACAGAGATGGCCTTCAGAAATGGCTTACCAATTAGATATAACAGACATTTCAAATCTTCTTTGAAATTTAGACATGGGAGATGATCTAGGTTCCCTGAATGGAAACAAGGCCTTCAGTGCAGATAGTTGGTTTAGGAGGTGATCCCAAGGAAGCACAGAGAGAAAGGAATGCAAAAAGCTAGTGAAGAGTGGGTTGTTGAGCAAGTTATTGCTATGACCTCAGGGCTCAGAGTCCTGGGGATCCTCCCTCTCAGTTCTGTGTGTGTGTCTCCATCCTCCCAAGTTGAGTGCCTCCCTAGGAATGTTAAATCCCTAGCATTCTGCGATGTCCAGCCCAGGGTGTGAGCCCAGGGTGTGAGCAAGGCTGTCTTGGGGCCAGAGAACTCTCTCAAGCCAAAAATCATGGAAGTCAGTAGGTAGGAGAACTGCCCACTGAAGCTTCAGGGTAACTCACAGATGGGCCAGGGGAGTAGGGAGTGGAGGATAACAGCACACGCTATAGTAAGGAAGACCAGACATCTATTGTCTTTGTCTGACAACTTCCAGGTCCCTAACTTTTGAATGACAGCATCACAATTGCCTTGTAGTTAGATAGCACATATCCTCTCTTTCCCTCTGCATGGTGAAGGTGAGCTCTGTTGAGGGCAGGGCTGACTCCACTGACCTCCAGCTCCAGGGTAAAATAGGCATCCCAAGAATTTTCAATCAGCATATTCCTTCCCCTGGACCCAGTGACTGGTTCAGATACTCACGTAAGCTTATTTCTGACACTCATCTGTATAATTCTCAACTTTTAGGAAATATAAATTTTTCCTTCTGAGGCTGCTGAATTGGGAGGGCTTGGATGCATGTTTCCATTGTGTGGACAGGGCCTATCTGAGAGAAAAAATGATCTGTTAAAAAGGAAAGAAATACAGACACAGAGGAGCACAGACAGACATCTAGCTCTGAATTGAGTCCTCACCCAAACCAGCCCTACCAATGGACTTTTCCATTACATGAGTCAATAAATTCTTTTTTTTTGCTTGAGTTATTTTCAGAAGAGTTTCTCCCACGTATATGCTTTTCCATAACATTTTTGAGTTATGTTACTGAAGAAACTGAACAGTATCTTCACTTCTGACTGTTTACTGTCTCATTACTTAAAACCTCAGAATTTTTCATTGGAAGTGGTCTTTGAAGCCATATAAGCCAGTCTTCCTCATGGTCTACAGCTATGCAATGCAATGTGGTGGCAGTTGTCACTAGGCAGAGGAAATGTGGCAGGTCCAAACTGAGATATGCTGTAAGTATAATTCATATATACACTGGATTCTGAAGACCTTGTATATGAAAAATGTAAAATATCCCAATGATAATTTTTCTATATTGATTATGCATTGAAATAAAATTATTTGGGATATATTGGACTAAATAGAATATATAATTAAAAGTAATTTAACTTGATCCTTATTTTTTTTATGTGGCCACTAGACAATTTAAAATCATATATGCAGCTCACATTATATTTCTATTGGACAGTGCTGGTCTGTGGCTTCCTGACAAATGGTGATGCAGCCTTTTCTTGAACGAGCAGCTCATTTCCCCTCTCAGCTGCCCCATCTATTATTGGGCTGTTCTAAGTGTTAAAAATGATTGCCTGTAAATCCAAGATCCATCACCTTGAAACTTCCATCTATCGGCACTGGTTCTGCCTCCTGAGTATGACAGAGTATCGACTCCTCATTCACACCCAGATCTCCTGGTTTGTTACCGAAAGATTACCACCCTGTGTATCTTTCACCATCTTGTCTCACAGGACACCACATTTTGACTGGTGCCTTGCTGACAGGATCCTATATTTGCATTAACAACTGATGCAGATTTATTAGCTATGATCTTTTTATATCTAATGCAAAATTTGGCTCTGTGCCCTTTTATGAAACTACAGGCAAGGGATAGATTTCTGTTTGGGACCTAGAAAGCTCTCTCCACCCCCCTGTAAGTGTGACCTGGAGAGAAGAAGTTAAGGTCATCCAGCAGGGATGTTTTCTCTTGCCCTGAGTTCAGTCTTGGGAACACTGACATGGACTTTGGGCTGAGAAGAGGACAGTTGTCAAAGGGAACGGCTGATCCAAGTTCCATTCTTGGCAAACAGAGTCTATTCCAATATCACCTGCTCCAACCCAGACTTTGTGAAGGCAAAAGTTGTAACAGTAGGTGGTTGTAATAGTAGGTAAAATAGCTTCTTTGTCATTAGTATCCTTAAAGAAGCACCAAGAAATTTAATGTCCCCTTGAAATTCAAGAATAAAATAAGTAGAATGCTATCAAATGCTACATAAGTATGTCCTGAAGATGTCAAGTTTCAAGTTCTTGATACCTGCTTTTATGATCAAATAGAATTCACATCTTTCCAGAGAGAGTCATAATTTAAAACACTATTATTGGGGCGCCTGGGTGGCTCAGTTGGTTAAGCGACTGCTTTCGGCTCAGGTCATGATCCTGGAGACCCGGGATCGAGCCCCACATCGGGCTTCCTGCTTGGCGGGAAGCCTGCTTCTCCCTCTTTCAGTCCCTCTGCTTGTGTTCCCTCTCTAGCTGTGTTTCTCTCTGTCAAATAAATAAATAAAAATCTTTAAAAAAAAAAAAAAAAAAAAATAAAACACTATTATTGTCTGTGATTCTAACATATTTATTGCAAAGTTGTGAGCATCCATGATAAGTCAAGTCTTTTTAATTGGAATTCCTTACATTTCTTGACATATGAACATTCTTGAAAACAAAAACACATGTGTCTGCCCCAAATCGACTCTTTTTTCATTTCATATTCTTTAATTTTAATTTTTTTTATTTTACATAGAGTGAAGGATAGAGAGACAGAAAGCAAGTACAAGCAGGGAGAATGGCAAGCGGGGTAGAGGCAAGATCCCTGCCAAGCAAGGAGCCTGATGTGGGGCTCAATCCCAGGACCGTGGGATCATGACCTGACCCAGAGGCAGCTGCTTAACCAACTGAGCCCCCCAGATACTCCCATTTCATATTATTTCAACATAGATTTCATCACTGACCCCTAAAATCCACATTTTTGTCTAGTGACCAGAAGGAATTTTTTCTTGTCTAGGGAAAGCTTTTTATTGCAAATAAGTTTCCTAAAGGAAAGATTAAATAAGACAAGTTCATGCCAGGCACTAACTAAAGCATCCAGGTTTTGTAGATGCAATAATATGCCCTGATTATCCAGACAAGTATCTTAAGAAATAATAAATTGTGGGGTAATGGATCTAATTCAAAACATTAGAGCTAAAGCATTTCAGTGCCTTTTTAACATCCATATTTTAATATATGGATATATTAATATATCCAGATAAAAATTCTGTTTATATAGTGTCCAAAACACTCAGTTAATTCAATTCATTCAATTCAGTTAATTCAATATGAAAAAAACATATCCACCAACAAACTGACAAACTAATTTTTCTAACAGTTGATCAAAACAATCTCAGCCTAAGAAGGTTTTAGAGAGAGAATCTTAAAAAGCCAGAGCTTTGATCTGATCTCATTTTTTCCTTCAATAAGTCATTGTACTGTTTCCTCTGACTTAAAAGATAATCACCTTTAACATTCTTTGGTTTCTTTTTTTCCCCTGTGCAATGAGACTTCTCTATGCCATCAAATCCAAAATTTCTAAAATCTTGTTGTCAATAGCCTAGTGTATTAAAAGAGCTAAGGTGGTTCTTTTAAACAGTTTAGAGATTCAATCATCTTCTGAAAATCCTCCTAATTTATACCTTTCCAGCCTCCCACCACAGAATAGGTAAACTCTGAGGTCCCCAAAGACTTGCTTCTATGTGATAGATGGATCCTAAGGCGACCCTCAGTAACTTTTTCCTTTTAGTATTTATGCCCTTGGATGATTATCTCTCCTTGAGTATTGGCAGGGCCTGTTTCTAACCAATGGAACATGGAAAGATTATGAGATGTCCATCCCATGATACATTACATGATATGGCAAAAGTGATGAGATGTCACCCCTTTGATTAATTTGTTATATAAAACTGGGAGCCCATATATGTGCAGGATAGAATCAAGCAAGCACAAAGCTCTCCAAGCATGACTGGCTGACTGAGTGATTGAACACAAATGAAAGGAAGACCTAGGGGTATGGAAGTAAATAAAAGCCAGGGAAGATTTGAAAATCGCCTAAATTTTGAGTGTACTCTGTAACCCACACATAGAGGCACCAGCAGAGGGTAGAAGATTTACTAGTATTAGGTACTGAAGCAAACTTCTCATCGATCACTGATGAACTATTAGGCTATTGCAGACATAGTAGTGACCTCTAGGATCCCAGGATAAAAACAAACAAACAAAAAAAACCAAAAACAAACAAACAAACAAAATATATATATAATAGAACTTTTTTTTTTAAAACTAAGGAGAGAAAAACATAGCAGTTACATACCAAGTCCTATACAAACAAGATTAAACCCAGACAAGCTTTTTTAAAATAAAACAAAATAAACTAACAACCCACAGGGGATAAAAAGCAGAATCCAGAGTTGCTATAATGTATTACCTAAAATGTGCAGTTCTCAACAACAACAAAAAAATGAGAATGCAAAGAAACAGGAAAGAGTGACCCATACCTCATGGGGAAAAAATAGTCAATAGAAATTGTCTGGGCTCAGATAGTATATTAGAGGACAAATATTTCAAAGTACTAATTATAAAAATGTTCAAAATTAAAGGAAATATGTTTAAATTATTGAATGAAAATATGATGGCAATGAATCAACAATAGGAAGTCTCAATAAGAAAATAGAAATTATGAAAAGAAACAAATGGATATTCAATAACTGAAAGTTACAGTAGTTGAAATAAGAAATTCACTAAATGGGATCAATCACAAATTTGCAAGTAGAAGAAAGAATCATAAAACTTGAAGAAATAGAAATTATCCAATCTGATGAACAGAGGGGAAAAACTGAAGAAAAGAATGGACCTCTGAGATCTGGAGATGACAAAACAACATAAATGTAATTGGGATCCTGGAAGGACATGAGAGAAATAGTGGCAAAAAAAAAAAGTTTTTTTAAAGAAATAATAACACACAGCTTTTCAAATTTTTAAGATTTAATTTATTTATTTGACAGAAACACAGCTAGAGAGGGAACACAGCAGAGGGAGTGAGAGAGGGAGAAACAGGTTTCCCACCGAGGAGGGAGCCTGATGTGGGGCTCGATCCCAGGACTCCGGGATCATGTCCTGAGCCGAAGGCAGTCCCTTAACCAACTGAGCCACCCAGGCACCCCCCAGATTTTCAAATTTAATGAAAAAATAAATCTACAAATCCAAGAAGCTGAATTAATCACAAATTAGGACAAACAATAAATATAAGGAAATCCACACCTAGATGAGTGATAGCCACTGTTGAAAATGAAAGTCTGGAAAGCAGTAAAAGAAAAATAACTCATTACATACAGAGAAATCATGACAAAAATCAATAGCTGACTTCTCATCAGAAGCAATGAAGGCCAGAAGACAATGAAGTGATGCATTTAAAGTGCTAAAGGTGGGGCGCCTGGGTGGCTCAGTTGGTTAAGCGACTGCCTTTGGCTCAGGTCATGATCCTGGAGACACAGGATCGAGCCCTGCATCGGGCTCCGGGCTCCCTGCTCTGCGGGAAGCCTGCTTCTCCCTCTCTCAGTCCCTTTGCTTGTGTTCCCTCTCTCACTGTGTTTCTCTCTGTCAAATAAATAAAATCTTAAAAAAAATTAATAAATAAAGTGCTAAAAGTAAAATAAGGTCAACCAAAAATTATATTTTCATTGAATTGATAGTGAAAAGTGAAAATAAAATATATTCCCAGGTAAAGAAAAACTGACAAAATTTGTGGCTAATAGATTTGTCTTACAAGAAATACTAAAGAAAAACTTTCAGGCTGAAAGGAAAAAGACCAGAGTGCGAACTGAATTAAAAGGAAGAAATGAAGTGTACCAGAAATGGTAAATATGTGGATACGTATAAAAAGTGGCCAGAATATAGTTTCTCTTTTCTTCCCACAATATATTTAAAAGACAAAAGTTTCTGCAAAACAATAACACTGTATTGTTAGGTTTCTAATATACGTACATGTAATATATAACAATAGCAGAAAACAAGAAAAGGAAATAAAACTATATTGGAGAAAAGTTTCTATAGTTTACCAGAATTCAGCCAATATTATCCTGAAGATTAATTAGACTATGATAAATGAAGATGCATTTTTTAATGCTTTATGAAAAACAAAATTACTTTTAAAATGTGGTAAAGAGTCAACAGAGAAATTTGGATGACACAATAAGAACAATAAACAAAATGTACCTTTAATACAAAAGAAGGTCTTAAGGAGGAACAATAGAAACAATAACAAACCAAAAAACCCATGAAACATATTGAAAAGCAATGGAAAAATTCCAGATGTAAATCCAAGTATGTAGATAATTATAATAAATGTGAATGTCAGGAAAAAGGCAGAGATTGTCAGAATAGATTTTTTTTTTTTTGAAGAGCAATGTCCAACTGTATGCTGTCTACAAAGGACACACTTTAGATTAAAAGACAAAAATTAGTTGAAAGTAATAAGATGAAGATATTCCATCCAAATAGCAATAGTAATAGAACATAATGAATATCAGAAAAAAAGACTTTGAGAAAAGAGATATTTTACATGGCTAATTTATAATGATAAAAAGATCATACATCAATATGTATACACCTAACAATAGAACCCAAAAGACATACGTAAAAACAAAAAGAATTGAAAGGATACATAAGAAATTTACAAATATAGTTGCATATTTCAATACCCTACTCAGGAATAATTAAATAAATGGAGAAGCAGCAAGGATCTAGAAGAACACACAACACTATACAACACTAGCAACCAATTTGACCTGACATTTATAGAACACTTTGCCTAACATTGGAATACACATTCTTTTTAAGAGCACATGGAACATTCTTCAAGGTAGACCATATGTGAGGCCATAAAACAAGCCTCAATAAATTTAAAACAATTGAAGTTATTCAGAATATGTTCTCTGACCATAAGAAAATTGAACTGAATGGAAATAAAAGCAGCATACTAAATTTATGGAACACAGCCAGTAGTTATTAGAGGGAAATTTATACCTATAACTGAGCACATCAGAAATGATGAATATTTTCAAATAAATAATGTTAGTGATCAGCTTAGGCTAGAAAAGGAAGAACAAAGTACCCTAAAGAAAACAAAAATAAGGCAATAACAAAGACCAAAGCATAAATAATAAAATAAAAATAGAAAAATAACAAGAGGAAATCAAAAATAAAGTTGGCACTTTCAAAAGATCTACAAAACTGTGAACATTTAGCTAGACTGACTAGGGAAAAGATGAAAGAAGGCATCAGTGACCAAAATAAGGAATGAAAGAAGGGACTTCCCTATTGACCCTACAAAAAGTGGAAGTATAACCCTTGAACATGGTTATAAACCATGAACAACTTTACGGAAACAATTTAGATATCTTACATAAAGTAGCCAAAGTACCAAAACTAACTCAAGAAGGGTTTATAAAACCTGAAGAGGCCAACCATGAGAAAATAAAGAAAATGAATTAGTGATTAAAAATTGCCCAGAGACATCTAGATGACTCAGTTGGTTAAGCATCCAACTCTTGCTTTCAGCTCAGGTCATGATCTCAGGTTTTGAGATTGAGACCTACATCAGGCTCCACAGTAGGCATGGCTCCTGTTTAAGATTCTCTCTCTCCATCTCCCTCTGCCCATCTACCCCCTCTCCCCCTCCCTCTTAAAAAAGAGAGAGAGACAGAAAGAAAGAAAAGAAGGAAGGAAGGAAGGAAGGAAGGAAGGAAGGAAGGAAGGAAGGAAAGAAAGAAAGAAAGAAAGAAAGAAAGAAAGAAAGAAAGAAAGAAAGAAAGAAAGAAAGAAAGAAAGAAAGAAAGAAAGAAAGAAAGACTGAAATCCAGATAGCTTCACTGGTAAATTCTGTCAGATTTTTAAAATTATGTAATAGCAATCTTTCACAAACTTTTTCAGAAAATAGAACAGAAAGGAACACTTCTCAACTCCTTCTATTAGTCTACTCTTAAGACACCAAAATTGCACAAAAACATCACAAGAAAACTACAAACCAATATCTTACATAGACACATAAATCTTTCCTCAGAGACTAGCATGCTGAATCTAGCAAAGCATAAAAAGTGTTACTTTTAAATGAAAGCCACAATGGATAGTCACTTTGCACCTACTGATACGGTTATAATAAAAAAGGATGGGCAGTAATGAACACTGGTGAAGATTTAGAGAAATTGGAACCCTTATACAGTGCTAGTAGGGGTGCAAAATGTCCAGCTGCTTTGGAAAATATTCTAATAGTTCTTTAAGATTAAATAGAGTTTCTATATAAACCAACAATTTCCCCCCAGGTATATACCCCCCAAAAAAAGAAAATTTTCATCCATTCAAAAACTTGTACACAAATGTTCATAGCAGTCTTACTTGTAATAATCAAAAAAATAGAAGCAACCATAATATCCATCCAGGATATGAAGTACTACACATGCTACAACATGGATTAACCTCAAAAACATTATGCTAAGTGAAAGAAGCCAGTCACAAAAGACCACTTTATTATATGATACCATTTACAAGAAATGTCCATAATAGGCAAATCTGTGGAGACATAAAGTTGATTGGTGGTGACCTGAGGGTGTCAGAGTGGGAGGAGGGGAAGAATGGGAGGTGACTGCTAATGGGTATGAGTTTCTTTTTGGAATGATGTGAATGTTCTAAAATTAAATCACGGTAATAGTTGCACAGCTATGTGAATACAATAAAATTCACTGAATTGTACACTTCAAATGGGTGAATTATATGCTCTGTGGATTCTATCTCAATAAAGGCATTCTTTTTTTTTTTA
Source organism: Spilogale gracilis (assembly GCA_004023965.1). NCBI lineage: Eukaryota > Metazoa > Chordata > Mammalia > Carnivora > Mephitidae > Spilogale > Spilogale gracilis. Next base: position 61,973 of record PITA01010419.1, read on the forward strand.
CAAAAGTATCATATACTCTGACTAAGGGGGCATTATCCCAGAAATGCAAAGTTAGTTAACATCTAAAATTCCAGCCTTTTCTTACTTTTTTTCTGCTATAATTAATAATGCAGTGAATAACGGCATCTGGGTGGCTCAGTTGGTTAAGTGTCTGCCTTTGGCTCAGATCGTGATCTCAGGGTCCTGGGATCAAGCGCCTTGTTGGGCTCCCTGCACAGTGGGGCATCTGCTTCTCCCTCTCCTATGGCCTTCCACCTCTTGTGCTTTCTCTCTCTCTCACTCTCTCTCTCTCTCTCTCTCTCTCTCTCTCTCTCATTCTGTCTCAAATAAATAAATCTTTTTTTAAAAAATAATACAAAAAATAATGCAGTGAACAGAGATATTATCATCTTTTTAGAGAACTTTTAAGAGACAATACATCACTCCTCTCTTTTTGAATTTAAAATCAAGCAGGAAAGGACACAAACAAAAAACAAAAATTAAAATTAAATTAAGGAGGAAAAAAGGTTTAGGAAACAGACAAATGGAAATCAGGGTATGAGCTTTATTCCTCATAAATCCAATTGAGGAGCACAGCTTTTTTAGATAGGCAACCAAATGGGCTTTCTAATCCCTGCTCCCCAAGTTAGGCACCCTCAGGGCTGGACAACGAGGAGTCAGTACTGAAATAAATGGCAGAGAGGAGACAATGAATTCTTCCTGCAGACAGGTGGTCTCTCTCAACCCCACCTCCAAACAGCGCCTGGCCCTTCCCCCACATAAAGACTAGAGAAGCGTTAGTCTCTCCAAATGTATACGCAGGAAATAGAGATAGATGCTATAAAATCAAGTACTTTTGCAGAGCTGCTTACACTAGACATGAAAATCATAATTGAAAGTTCCTGTTATTATAAATAAATGTTTTTGGAATAAATAAATGAAGAACAATCACATTTAACAGTAAAGTACTGAATTGTTTTTATCCCACCCAGAATGATTATATTAAGTACCTTCCAGTTTTGTATCTTGGGGGAGCGGCAGCTAGGATGTGATTAGAATTTTGCAGTAAAACCCTGGCTCATCCTGTCCTCCCAGGAAATTGCCACCTGCTTCCCAGGACAGGTGGTGTCAAATACAATCACAGTGACTGAGTCCTGCTTTACTACTCACGTACTCATATAGAAGAATTCATGTTGAATTACTTATTTCAAGATACATAGTCTTGGCTTCTGGATCCTATGAGGATCAATTCAATCCTTATCACATCAGTTTTTCATCTGTGGTAGAAAGACACCTACTTGGATTGAGATTCTAATACTACCACAGTCTGGGTAAACATAGAAATTCTACTCCTCCATCTATAAAGTAAAGATACTAATAGTGTCTTTTTTTATTGGGTTATTACAAGGCTTGGAGTTTATACATGTGAGGAGCTAAGCATTCAGTAAATTTTAGCTGGTAGTGATATCACAAGAACAGCATGCTGATAAAAATAAATTACCTCAAGATTCACTAGATGTATGGAACTTCTATGAGCAAAGTGTCATCAGTGCTAAGCATTACATATAATATCATCGTACACAGATCATCGAAGGCAATACCTTGTACTGGAAACAAAGACATAATTAGCTGTAGATAATGTTAAGTGAGATTCTCTGTCAGCAAAAAAAAAAAAAAAAATCATTTTTATATCAGGACATTAGCAGAATAATGTTTATCCCAGTACTTACAGGGATAGTTGACATACCTAACCCTATTAACAGAGAATGCTTGGAAAAGTTACAAAAAAGATCTACTGAGGGTCTACCATTGGTGATCCAGGGAGCAGTAACAGAAGGGCACAAAAAAGAGAATTCCTTGTGTAATTGCATTCTGTCAAACAGCTAGATAAGCAGCCAGGAGCTTTGCATTAGAATGCATTTGGTTATCCCATTTACAATGGGCTGATAATCCTATAAATATTTATTGCTGAACTAAAGAAAGCAGCATAAGCTTTTACCCTTTGAAAAGGGTTCGTAACTTGAACAGTGCCAGTGAAGTATGAAACCCTGATGATTTGGTTATTCCTTAATACATTAGAGGCCAGGCTGAGCGTGGCACATGGGAACACTGTGGTTGTAGGAGGTATGCTCCTGGGGGGCAGTTGTGAGCATATGCTTCAGTGGGGGAGTGATCAAACCCACAGCTGCTCTTCACTCTGACCTGAAGCAGGACAATAGCGGAACTCATGGATTAACAGATTTAGCCTTGAGGTTTGGGAATAAGGCTCTATTCTTTCTGAATAGACTAGACACAAGAACAAAAGAAGAAAGAAGGGGGGGGGGGAGAAAACATTCTTTCCTTGAGATGATTCTGTATCTGTGTGTGTTACGCGCTGTTATTCTTCCACTGTGGCTTGGAAGAAAGAAACTGATTCTTTCTTCAAAAGGTGTTGCATCATTTAAGTAATAAATCCTGTTTCCAGTCATGTATGTTGTTTGTGTCCAATAAACAAAAATAAAAATATATCACTTACATTTTGCAGATCTTTTCATATCCTGTCTACTTCCTGAAAGATTTAGGCAGCAAGTAATAAAAGCCCCCAAATAAAAAGACCAAAACAGCTATTGATATAACAAAGAAAATAATCAAAAATAAAAGAAGAAAGTAGAGAAAGAGATCAAAATTTGCTGGATGAGAAAATCTTCATAAGTAAGTGGAATGCTTAATTGTGAACTTTTCTTGGAACTAGAACAAAAAGGAAACTTCAATGAATAAGTACTACCATCCTCTTATCTTAAAAAAAAAGTTATAAATCTCTAATAACTAAGCATGATACCTAATTGTGAACTTCGTGGCCAGAACAAAAAGGGAAAAAAATGAATAAATACTATGATCGTCTTTTTTTAAAAAGTTATGATACCTTCTCAAAAATGTACATCAATACACCACATGTTTCTCTTGCTGTGTTGGTGTAATAATGAGCATCAGAAGGGGCATCTGGGTGGCTCACTTGGTTAAGCTAAGTGTCTGACTTTGGTTCAAATCATGACCTCAAGATCCTGACAGTAGGCCGCACTTACTGTGCTCTACCTGGAGCCCTGCACTGGTCTCCACGCTCAACAGGGGGTCTTCTTCTCCCTCTGTTCCTCCTCCTGTTCATGCTCTCTTACTCTCTAATAAATAAATAAATAGATAGATAGATAGATAGATAGATAGATAGATAGATAGATAGATAAATAAATAAGGAAGGAAGGAAGGAAGAAAGAAAGAAAAGAAAGAAAGTGGGCACCTGGGTGGCTCAGTGGGTTAAAGCCTCTGCCTTTGGCTCAGGTCATGATCTCAAGGTCATGGGATCGAGGCTGGCATCGGGCTCTCTGCTCAGTAGGGAGCCGGCTTCCTCCTGCCTCTCTGCCTACTTGTGATCTCTCTCTCTGTCAAATAAATAAATAAAATCTTTAAGGAGAGAGAGAGAGAGACAGAGAGAGAGAGACAGAGAGAGAGAGACAGAGAGAGAGAGAAAGGAAGGAAAGAAGGGAGAAAGAAAAGAGAATCTTAAAAAAAAAAAAAGAAGAAGTGATTACCAATAAGCAGTGAGTGTTAGATTTATTGTCTCTGGGTGTGTGTGTGTGTGTGTGTGGGTGTGGGTGTGCACTGCGTGTACATTTCTATTGACAGTTAAAGGGGAAACTCAAGGGCTACTTATGAATTTGAAGATTCAGGTTTTTAATGCAGGAATTCTGAAAGGGAAATAATATTTTTCCCTCTTAAACATCTACTATGTGTCTGATACCCTGCTGGAGATATACAGAGAACAAGACAGACATGGTCCTGCTCTTGTTATGCTTACAAACTATTAAGAAAGAAATACTTTTGAACAAGTAATTGCAAGTCTGATAATGTTACCCAAAATGATGGGTGCATACTCCTCTTGTCACCAATAGCAAGGAGATTCTACCTGTCCCTGTTTAACCAGAGCAGTTGTCTCTGCCTAAGTGTGTGGTGGCTAAGAGTGCAAGTTCTGGAGTCAGAGTGTCTAGGTTTGAATCCCATGCAATGGTTAGCTTATATAGCCAATAATTAGCTCTACAACATCAGCCAAATTACTTAGACTCTGTACACTCTGTTCCTCATCTCTATAGTGGAGATAACAGTAGTACCTACTATTATGTAATTATAATTATATAATTATGTTATTGTGAGGATTAAATGGGACATCTTTCCCTGGAATCACATGGTTCCAAGACCATGTGAGCAAAAGCTGAAAGGTCTCTTGAGCCCCAGCCTTACAGTTCCTCAAACCTCACTTCTGCAGCATTCTATTGGTCAAAGTGAGTCATAAAACCCATTTAGATCCAAGGGATGGGGAAATAGACTCCACCTCTTCATGAAAGGAGCTGCAAAGTATGGTAGCTATTTTTACATTCTTCTACATTGCAGTGGGGATGGAAAGACCACATAGAGCATAGGATGAATAGATCTTAATGTTTGTTTGGATGTAGGGAGGAAAAGAGAAAGGAATCAATCATGATAGCAAATTTTCTGTCCTGAGCAATTAGGTGGGTAATTTTGCAAATCATTTGGTACTGAATTTAACTCAGTCCATAATTTGAACTAAAATTTAAAATTGTGTCATTATGAGAGTTTTTCAAACATACTAGCCAACAACTTAGGTCGTTTTGAGAATCATAATTCTCCATGTTACCTAAATATTGTTGAATTTGCTTTGACTCTAAACCTCAAGGGCTAGGAAAAAAATTCTTCAGTGTGTGGACTGACATATTACATGTACTGGATCCCTTAGAATGAACCCTACATATACCATGATTTATTCTAATTATGTTGTTTATGAGCCAAACATGAATGTCTAACTTTCTACAATATAGAGAAAGCTTTATCCAAAGGAATAATTCTTTGTACTCTCCATATATCCCCAGTTCCCTAGAAATTGCTGTGGAAATTAGGACATCTTCCCTTATGGAGTACTCCCAACAACATAAATGGCCATTCCTCATGGTGAGAAATAGTTCATTCTAATTAGATGTTCACCTTTCATTCATACAATGGTAGTCATGAGAAAACTGTTGCCTGTTTTCAGAACATAGATCCCAGAAAAATTAACAGCATTATCTTACTGAAAGGCTTTGCAAGTAAATATTATTGACCATATTGACTTAGGCATATGAAAATTTGGTTTTACTCTGAATACTCCTAAATATCTCTCCCTCTTTTTCCTTCTTTGTTTCCACAGCCACTGCCCTAATCTGACTCTGAATCATTCCTTAACTGTGTGGTATTCCTGCATATAGCTTCTTCCTCTTTGGGCTATTCATATGTTTCTAAATGCAACTCTGATTATTAACTTCTCTACATAATTAAAAAAAATTCATGTCTCTACTTTACCCAAAGAGTTAATTCCAAGCCAATATTTTCAGTGGATTTCAGAATAAATTAACAGGTTTATTTCAATTATTTTAAAATTATTTTCAAACTCCCAATGAAAGAAGGATATACTTCCAAGGAAATTGAGTTATTATTATAAAAGCCAGACTATTATCTTCTTGCTTATAATTGAAGTAGTATGTTTAACAATTATTTGAGGGGAAATACTGGATTCAGTGTATCTAGTGCCTAAAATACTGGTATTTAATTCTTTTTTCCAAGCTTATTTCATTCTGCATATAAGTGGAGGAGTATGATACATGTGAGGTTAGACATGATGAGTTTCTTATGACTTTTGGATTTTTGAGTCATTTGGAATCATCTTCCAAAATTCCAGTTGTCTTAGATTAAAAAATTAAAATCATTTACCAAGAATTGGATTGTGTCAGAGATGGAAAGAAAAAAAGGTGGTCCTTGCTCTAAAGGACCTCATTGCCTTTGAGGCAGGCTTTTAGACAGGCTTTTAGCAGGTAAGAGGAGTACAGTGTGGTACTTGCTAATGTAAAGTTAAAGTACCAGATATGAAGGAAGAGTGGAATGAAGAAGGGATCTATTGAATCTGGTGAAATCAAATTTTCACAGATGAGCTAGCATTTAAAATGTCTAAAAGTTGAATACACATCTACTCCCCTGTTTATTGCAGCATTATTTAGAATAGCCAAGATATGGAAGGAACCCAACTGCTCATCAAAAGATGAACAGATAAAGAAGAAGTGGTGTGTATACTCTCTCTCTCTCTCTCTCCCCCCCTCTCTCTCTTTCTTTGGAATATTATTCAACCATAAAAAGAATGAGATCTTTCCATTTACAGCAAAATAAGTGGAGGTAGAGGGTGTAATGCTAAGTGACATAAGTTAGTCGGAGAAAGACAAATACCATATGATTTCATTCATATGTGGAATTTAAGGAACAAAACAGACAAAGAAAAAAGAGACAAACAAAAAACCAGACTCTTAAATAGAGAACAAACTCGTGGTTGACACGAGAAAAGAGGTGGATGGGGGTGTGGATGAAAGAGATGAAGGGGATGAAGAGTACACTTACCTTGATGAGCTCTGAGTAATGTATGGATTTGTTGAATCACTATATTGTACACCTAAAACTAATGTAATACTGGATGTTAATTATAGTGGAATTTAAAGGAAAAAAAAGATGAGTAGGAATTTATAGGTAGAGAAGCTAGTGAATAGCATTCCAGTCAGGGGGAATAGCATAAACAATTCTATGGGGGCAGGAAAAGCATGAAGAAGGGATCTACTGAATTTAGTGAAATCAAGGAAATTTTCATAGATGAACTAGCATGTAAAATGTCTAGAAGTTGAATACACATCTGCATCCCTGTTTATTGCAGAGAAATGTAATGACTTAGAGTTCAGAGAAGTGTAATGACTTAGCTAAGCCTAAGATTCAATAGGAAAATGAGTGGAAGGTGAAGGAATCAAAGTGCTGGGCCTCCTTCTCCACAGAGGCCCAGGGTGGTCTGCATAAGACACCATGTCAAATTGAACGACATGAAATTGACATTTTACAGATCTAAAGAGTCAAATATTTGCATTTCAGACAGCCAAACTTCTAAAATTCAACTCTGGAGCCTTAAACTTGGCATTCTCAAGTCAGTTTGTCTAACCTGACACATTTGCTCATGAGTAAAGGAGGCCCACTCAATGTTTTTAGGTGAAGGATGGTTTACTGAGGGGAAGCAAGAGCAGCTCTCCATGAGTCCAAGAACAAGACCTAGACTCAGCTGAGTATCATGGAAAATAAACAGAAATAACCTCCACTCTGCCTCATCATAGCACAGCTATTCTTTTTGCTGATTTATTCCCCTTTCCTTCTCTATGGGTTGATTTCCTTGGTGTACTTATAGTTTCTGCTCCTTCATGCTTTCAGTGTCCTATGGACAGTTGACCCCAGCCCTCCTTCAAATCATAACCCTTTGGCCTCAGCTTTCTCTACCAACAGACGATGTGCACATATTTTAGAATTCTGAGAGGATGAATTTCATTGGCTTCCCTCATATTCTGGTGCTACGCTGTAGGTCACAGGTGTTACTAGCCAGCTGTCACTGTGTGAATCCACTACCCAAGTCAATTATCTGTGACCACAGTAAGTACATGGCTGCTCAGTAGAAGAGGTGTGGTTGAGGATACTTCCCCAGAGGAGGGTGTGGCAGGCAGGCCTCCTGAGCCTGAGCGGTACTGAATCATGTCCCCCAGTGAGGTGGGCATGAGAAACTCTAACTCAGTTCTTGAGGTCCAAGAGGACCTACTCTCTCACATTTTGCTTTTAGCTTCAAGAACATCTAAGAATGCACCCTCAGTATGATTACCCAGAATACCCATCATCCTTATCATTCTTGAGATTTAGGGGTTAAGTCATTCCTGTCATTACTAGAGTTTGGGCCCAAGGGAGGGGGAAAAATCACTAATTAAGAAGTAACAGCATGATGCCCTGTTATATTAACTAAATCCTTTTGAGTGTATAAGTGATTGCTGACAGCCATCCCATTTCTACCTCTCTGTATTAGACATACTTGAATATCTGCTTTCTGGTTTTTAGAATAAAAGGCCTTTCTGACAATGCAGTAGCTACTAGGAAAACAAGTGGGCTGCAGTGCTGGCAACCACTTTAGTCCCTTCTTATCATCTCTAATATCTTTTTTTTTCCACCATTAGTAGCCTTCACACACGTAGCATGGTATTTCTCCACAGGAAGTAAGGTGGCTTGACTAGCAATAAATGGCCTCATAATGAGGTGATTATTTTTAACATGTGTAGATTCTAGTCTGGCTCCAATAAATATCAAATAGAGCATGAGGCTAATGTCATAGAAAATTCCTTTTTCACTTCCTATGTGGTATATAAGTACAAGAAAAATCCATTCAACTGTCACTAATAAATGCTCTTAATAAATAAAATACCATCAGGCAAAAATGGAGCTCAGGAACGGTACTTACAACATAGTCCTCAACCCTTAAGCTACTCTTGGGGAAATCCATAGCCCTCCTCTCCCACCAAATCTACCTAAAATATTGTTCTTTCATCTGTTTAAGGTGTTTGTTGAGGTGAGGCATTGGGAAGGAAAATTGAAAGGTGGTGAGTAAGGGAACTGGATGGTTTTTTTAATATTAGCCTTGGCTTCTTTCCCCTTCATCTGACATTTTTTTTAACTTCTTTGGAGGAGAGTGGCCAGTGATAGGAGGCTTCTTGATAGTTACCTACATCTCTAAGGTACTGTACATGATCTGTTTCCCAGGATTAAAAAGCAGTCCAGCTGGGTGGAAACACAGGACAGGTCCCCAACACAGGAACTGCAGAGGGAGAGATGGAGAAAGCCAGTGTGACCTTGAGGATGCATAGCTGGGACCAGTAGTCTCACTGTCTCTTGGTCCTGCTGATTCCTTCACTGTTTTTCCTTCTTGTACATTAGTTAATTATGTACCCCTCCATCCATCCACCCATACAACCCCTGCAAGGTACTGATTTTTTACTTTCTGTGTGTATATCCCAGTGCAGATGACCAGAACTTGCCTCAAGATCAGCGATCTCAAAATCTTGGAAAGCAAGGTCTAGGAATTTGTATATTTAGAAATGCTATTTATTTTTTTAACTTTTTTTCTTTGAGAGAGAGAGCACACACACAAGTGGGCAGTGTAGAATCAGAGGGAAAGAGAAAGACAGAATCTCATGCAGGCTCCATGCCCAGTGAGGAGCTCCACACAGGGCTCAGTCCCAAAACCTTGAGATCCTGACCTGAGCTGATATCAAGAGTCAGAAGCTTGACTAACTGAGCCACCCAGGCACCCCCAGGAATTTGTATATTTAACAGACTCTAAAGTTAATTCCGATTCTCAGAACTGGGTGAGCCCCACTTATTTAGAAGTTATACATATGTATAACCTGGATTCCTATCACCACGAAGATCACCCTCTTGCTTTTCCCTGTCCAATATTAAAATCTCATTCCTGTTCTTTCCCTACCTCATAAAAGTAGAACCAGCCAACCAAACAAAAAGACTTCTAAAGTTTGTTGCAGACATTTATCATTGAAATAAATGCTAAAATTCAGTTCAAGTTTGGTGAAAAAGAAGATATAATGTTTCCCCTCCCAGTTCCTGGGCCCCTGAACTCCATCCACACACATCTTGGATATTTGTGAACCTTGTATTGAAAAGTCTTATAAATAGAGATTTTATTTCATTTTTTAAAAGATTTTATTTATTTATTTGAAAGAAAGAGAGCACAAGCAGAGGGAGAGGGAAAAACAGGATCCCAATTAGCAGGGAGTCCAACATGGGGCTTGACATGGGGCTCAATCCCAGGAACCTGGGACCATGACCCCAGCCGAAGACAGATGATCAATCAACTGAGCCACCCAGGCATCCCTAAGCAGAGATTTTAAAGTAGTGTTATGTAGTAGAAAAGGCACCTACCCATTTTAGAGTTAGGTGACCTTAACTTTGGATCTCTGTGACAAATCAATGTAATAGAGACCTTGGTCATAGGAAAATTTAGTAAGAGTCACTTTATTTATTTATTTGGGGGGGTATTTATCATTTTATTGTTTAACTGTAGGAATTTTCTTATTTTTTTTACTTTAAATTTATTTTATTTTTTCAGTGTTCCAAGATTCATTGCCCATGCCCCACACCCAGTGCTCCATGCAATAGGTGCCCTCAATACCCACCACCAGGCTCTCCCATCCCCCCACCCCCTCCCTCCAAGTCCCTCAGTTTGTTTCTGTGTCCAAAGTCTCTCATGTTTCACTTCTCTCCCTGAATTACCCTACTTCCCATTTCCTTTCCTTCTCCTACTGTCCTCTATATTACCCCTGATGCACCACAAGTAAGTGAAACCATGTGATACTTGACT
>PITA01010420.1:0-72091 GCA_004023965.1 Spilogale gracilis
GGGAAGAGGCCTATGGTTCCACGCATAGAATCTGAGCCTTAGGCCATCTGTGCATGGAAATCATTGCTGGGGGACTGGTGGGGAAGTAGGGGTGCTCATTTCCGGACAAGGTTTCCAGGGCTAGAAGAGGATTTAGAGGTGGGGGGAGGACCTGGGGGCCCTTTCTGGCCACCTGCAGGCTGGACTGGCCCTTTCTTTTTGGGGATTAAGGTCTTGTTCTTGCTCTTGAACACTTTGCTGGGATCCAACTTGTTCACGAAGGAGTTGGTCTCTTCTGCAAGTAGGTCTGTGTTGTAGGTGATGGGTTTGTACATGTTGAACCACTGCTGTAAGGGAGAATTGGGAGAGGTCACAATTCGAAGGAGAAAGGCAATTGTTTATGATCTTTAGTGGGGACCCAGAGGTGGGGAGGTGAGACAAAGAGAACAAAAGTTTTTATGAAAAACTGCCTTGAAAATCTGTTAGCACTTCCCTCAGGTGAAAGTGATGACATGCACATTGCTTTATTAAGTCTCATAACCTTTAAAATAAATTCAGCACAAGAATGCGAGTAAACTTCCTTCTGATCTAGTGAGCCTAAGCCTGGGGATGTGGGTCCCAGATCATCAGTGTCCTTCTAACTGTTCTGTCCTCACAGCAACCACTGACCATCAGGTGGATATGGCAGCTCCTGCCCCGCAGGAAGGTGCATGATGGAGGCCAGTGGCAGCGGGAAGCTGCATGTGCTGTGCTCTCTTCCCTTTTCCTTGTGCTTTTCAATAAAATTTGGGCAAAGAGCACTGCATTTATTGACCTCATGGTGTTGACTGGATGGATGTTAGGTGACATTCGGGCAAAGTAAGGCCCACCAGATGAATACACACATGGAGCTGAGTCCCTAATTCACTGCCACCAGCCAAAGTTCTTCCAGGCACACCTGGCCTCAAACTAGGTGGTAAATGAGCATTACCAGGCAACTGCTGCCCAGAGCTGTAGTACAAACAAGGCACATCCATACAATGGCATACTGTGTATCCCTAAACATGACAGTCCTGTATGTACTAATAGGGAATGAATCCCAAGATGGAGTGTTAAGTGAAAAGAAGGTGCACACCACAATGATGTGAGAAGTATGGTGCACTTGTGATTTAGAAAAAAGGAACCATAAATCATATGCATGTATGCTTTCTAGGCAGTAAAGTACCTTGTGAAAAGCACAAGAAAAAGGGAAACGGTGGCTGCCTCTCGGGGAGGCTGGGAGGCTGGAGAGCCAGGGAGTAAGACTGACTTTCCACTCTTCCTGTGTGCACATACTGCCTATCCAAAACCAACACTCAGACCTAAGCCCCCAATAAAATTTAATTAGAAAGAAAAGCCTCAGATGATTATGAGGATCAGCCAAGTTTGAGAACCACTTAGTTCAGTATTAAGTGAGGCTATCCACCCACACTGGCACCATCTGCCTTGCTTAATGAAAATGCAGGTTCCTGGGCTCCATCCCAGGTCTTCTGAATCAGATGGGGAAGGTGGGAATCTGTAATTTAAGCATTCCCTCAGAGATTCTGATACAGTCCACAGATCTGAGATGGTTCATGTCTCTCCCTTACCTTGGCCTGTGGGCTAATGCCGTAGCTGGTGAAGGCATACTGCCACTGAGGCAGGCCCAGGTGCGTGATGAGCAGGCGATAGTAAGCGGTGAAGGTATCTGTGAGAAAATGCCAGTATAATGCTCTGTCCAGGAACCAGATCTCAGTGTCTTGTGCTAATGCTGAAATAGCAAACCAAAGAAAGAAATGAACAGATGGCGTAATAAGTTTCTCCTTTTATCTGTAAAGTGAAATACTCTCATGGTTAAAAAAAAAACTCTAATAATGGAATGATGTAAAATACAAGTTAAGAGTTCCCTTTTACTTCTTCCAACCTCCAGGCCCCTTCTCCCGTAGCCACTGTTAGGGGTTTTATCAGTCTTCCTGTACAAATCCATGATCAGTCAGCCAGCTAACTGGGCTGGGCGCTGGCCATCTGTGTACTCCGGCTGACCATTCAGCAGCCCTGGAAAGCCTGCTTCTTTCTCTTTCTTCCTTTCTTTCTTCCTTCCTTTCTCTTCTTTCTTTTCTCTTTTTTTCTTTCCTTTCTCTCCTTCCTGCCTTCCTTCCTCCCTCCCTCCCTTCCTTCCTAGATTTTATTCATTTATTTGAGAGAGAGAGAGGATGAGCTAGAGAGCACAAGCAGGGGGAGTAAGAGAAGGGTAAAAGGGAGAAGCAGACTCCTCACTGAGCAGGGAGCCCGATGTAGGGCTCCACCCCAGGACTCTAGGATCTTGATCTGAGCCGAAGGCAGCTGCTTAAATAACTGAGTCACCAGGCACCCCAAGCCTCTGGTTTTCTGAAGAGGTCTCTGCCAGGAAGTTGAAGGGCCGTGAGCAGCCACTGTGGAGGAGTGCAGACCCGTTCCTGCCCCAAGTCCCACCTGTGCTATTGCAGGAGGTCTGGGCTGAACTGAAACAGGCATGGTCACAGCAGCTCCAGCCTTGCAATTCTGACCTTCCGCTCTTCCTTCTGCAGGCCTCTAGTTCAGCTCCTGTCTAATGGCTATAATGGCTCCCTCTGTGGCCCCCACCCTTCATTCTTTTCTTCTAAGACTGCCTGTGCAAATGTACATTTCCTTTTTAATTCGGCTGTTCCTTTACTGAACAATCTGGACTTCCTACTGCCAAGTACAAACTCCTTCCAAGCTGTACAAGAAGGGGAACAACTGGCTTTCTGGCTTCATCTCCATACCCACAAGATGAACCAGGTAGCCCTATGGTCTAAAATGATCATTCCTTCCAAATCAGCTGCACTTTGCCATGGCAGAGCTTTACCCAGTCTCTTCGCCTGGATGCTTCCCTTACCGCACAACCCCTCCTGCCCCACCTCTCCCCATAACCCAAGATGTGGATGAAGGGCTACTTTGCAAAGTCAGTCCTCCTTTCTCTAGGGGTAAAATCTTGGCATCTGTATCTTCTCACCCCCACAGACTGAGAGCTACTTGAAGAGGGCTGGGCCTTGCCCACAGACCTAGGGCAGGGCCTGAACTGCTGCTCCAGGGGCCAGAGCCTTTTCCTCATCAATTCTCATTTGAGGTCTCAGATTGAGGTCTACTCATTCAGGTTTTTAGTGTTGTTACCTGCCTACGTAGAGAAGTGCATTGATAGATAATGCTTTTCCTGGATGCTTTTCTAATGTGTGAGCCTGTTAGAGGAATCAGTAAACAGAATGACTATTACTTTTAGTTTTTACTTATTTATTTTCCTACTCCCATTTTTTCTACAGTAACTCACAAATGATATCTTAAAAAAAAGACTCTAGTGATTGGCTTCGAAGGGGATGCTCAGGGAGGACCAAAGAGGCTTCCTGGGTCTTTACATCTCTAGAGACCTGGCTGCATCTCATGGGTCAAGAGAGGAGTGTGCCTTTTGTGATCATCCTGCCACACCCAACTGCATGACCCATGCCTGTCAATGATTCTTACCTGGTTTTCCTCTTTTGTAGACAAGGCAAACCTTCCCATTCCCATTGCAAGGATCCAGTTCAAATATCACGCTGCGAGAATCAAAGTGAGGCTTCTCTGGCTGGCTCTCACTGGCTGCAAACCCAGAAGGTAATAGTTAATGTTCAAACATACTCAACTAAAACACATACTTATCCCGCATTGCTAGGGTGGGGTAAAAGCCAGGGAAAAAAACCTTATCTCAGACATATTCTTAACTACTGTTTCCAGTGTAGGCCAAATGAATTTTTTTTTTTTTAAAGATTTATTTCAGGGGAGCCTGGGTGGCTCAGTTGTTAAGCATCTGCCTTCGGCTCAGGTCATGATTCCAGGGTCCTGGGATTGAGCCCCGCATTGGGCTCCCTGCTTGGCAGGAATCCTGCTTCTCTCTCCCACTCCCCCTGCTTGTGTTCCCTTTCTCACTGTGTCTCTGTCAAATAAACAGATGTTTTTTTTTAAGGTTTTATTTATTTCAGAGAGACAGAGCAAACAGAGTGGGGGAAGGAAGAAGATCCTCAAGTAGACCCCTCCACTGAGCACAGGACCCTGAGACCACGACATGACCTGAGCTGAAGCCAAGAGTCAGACACTTAACCAAATGAGCCACCCAGGCGCCCCCCAAATGAATTCTATACGTTATATGGCCAGGATCTTATCCATGGTCTAAGCCTTTTGTCTGAGCATCTCTATCACAGACAGACAGTGTTACAGAATCTAGGGAAAGGTGACACAAGGAAAACAAACTGAACTTGCTAAGGGTGAAATATATACATAAAGGCAAAATAATCTGGCCTGATGTTGATATCTCTTTTTCCCGATAACTGCTTTCCCTTTTTTTTTTTTTTTTTAAAGATTTTACTTATTTGACAGAAACACAGCTAGAGAGGGAACACAAGCAGAGGAAGAGGCAGGCTTCCCGCCAAGCAGGAAGCCGATGTGGTGCTCAATCCCGGGTCTTCAGGATCATGGCCTGAGCCGAGAGCAGTCGCTTAACCAACTGAGCCACCCAGGCGCCCTGCTTTCCCCTATTTATAGCACTTTATGATCTTTTGGTTAGAATCCCTTTTCCTTGGTCTATAATGTATTTATAATATTCAATATTATTTACATTATGATTAATGATAAGCCTGGCTCAATTAGAAAAACCTACCTAGTAATCAAATATAATGGAGTACCAGAAAAAAGGATTTTAGAAATGCAAGCATCAGAAACCTTTCCTGCTTCTTTCATTACAGCTATTATGTGATAAAGATTAGTATTAGTGCCTGAGGGTGACATAAAACAAAGTCTATAAAGAAACTATTTTATGGTTATACATTTAGCCATACATATAATTTTACAGAAATGCAGAAATATTTATATTGCTAACTAAAAAATGTTTTAAACATGGCTTTCCCTTTCCCTGGGGGTTACACTTTAATACTCTTCTTGATTTCATGTGGTCCTCAACTCACGGAGGGTGACAGGTTCCACCTGGCTTCCCGGCTCTACACTGTGGACAAGAAAACTCTCTCGAGTCATAAGCTGAGGTTTCCCCTTCTTTATTTCCATCTCTCAGGCTCATTGTCCTTCACTTTCTGATGGTCAGTGTCTTGAAATCCATTTTTATATATCTTCTCTGTTGTTGTTTTTCCAGGAGGGCAGATAAATCAGGTCTGTGACTACCATCTTGGGTGAAATCCAAAGTCCAGACTGTAGGGTTCCCACCACGCTTCAGCAGCCCTGCCCTGACTGACGCTAATGTGGTCTGCCCACAGGTGAAAGATTATAAAATAGGAAACTCAGTGTGGCTCCCTTCTGCCACTTTTAGATGCCACTCCAGTTTCTGCTTGTTTTGGTTCTTCTCCAATCTTTTTAGGTCATTGTCTTTAAAGTTTTCCCAGAGTTTATAATAGTCTTTGACTTGGTAAAAGGTACTCTGCCATTAACAGGAAGAGGAAGAAGTCAGTATTTGAATCTTTTGCTTCCCTTTTTTTTTTTTACCAAATATGCAATGTCACTATTTTTAGTTTCTCACTGAAATTTGTTTGGTTTTATCCCCATGTGTGCATTAGCATATTGTGCCAAATAATTTTCACTCTTGGGAGTACCAATGGATCTCTTTTTTGTTACCTGTTATTTGTGCTGGTTCTTGTTCATGGCACAAGTTGTGTTTTAAGGAAATATTTTTTGAAAAATTATTTATAAAAACAATTTGAGGTCTAAAATACTGTTATCATCCTTTAGGGTGGAATTTTCTTTTTATATAAGAGCTTTACTGAGATATAATTTACATACCATACCATTTATTCATTTGAAGAATACAATTTAATGGTTTTTATAATATTTACAGTTATATAACCATTAATACAATCAATTTTAGAACATTTCTCTAGAGTGAATTTGTTCCTGCTAAGGCCCTTCTGAGATTAGTAATCTGGAATCATTTTAGTCCAATTTCCAGATTTAATGTTTTCTGGGCCACACAGATGACTTACACTTGAGCTTCAGTCCAGGAGAAAAATGGTTACTTCTGGTTTATTCTGTCTCCTGAGTACTGCTCTTGATGGTACCAACCCAAAAAGTAGCTAGTTTTTATGGGCACCATCTTTTGTAAGACCTGGGCTCTGTTTTATTCCCCTGGTCTCAAAATGGGGCAAATTTATAGCTTTCCAGCATCCTCATAGCCTGTTGTGAAAAGGACAATCAATGTACTTCAAGTGCTGAATCTCTTCCCCTCTGGATTTCTGTCTTCTGGATGTTAATCTGATACTATCTTGTCATCTTGTTAGCTCTTTGATGTTTTTAGGGAGGTGGCTTTTATATTTCGCTTTGACTTCTCAGTTGTCTTCAGGAGGAAGGCTTCTCTGAATTACCTGTCTGCCATTTCCAGAAGAGGAAATCTAGATGAACTTTGCTTTTTGTATCAATCTGACAGTCTTCATTTTTCAGAAGGTAAATTTAATGCCAGCACGTTTAATATCATGACTGATCAGTCAGTCTTATTTTATTTCTCCTAATGTTTTGTTTAGTAATTTATGTTTCTTCTTTTCTTATTTTTCTTCCTGTAATTCAATATTCCCTTATTAAGCTGGAGATTTAATGTAGATTTTTATTCATTTAGTGGTTAATCTTCCTCCCCCTACCCCCCCCCCACTTGCATGATTAGATTATTAGGACTTTACACTTATTTGAAAACAACAGACCATTATTTCTCCTAACCAGTGTGGCATGCAGAATTCTAAGGCCCTCAAGATTTCTGATCCTTGATAGCAATACCTTGCAGGACCTCCTGCCCTTGATTATAGCCAGGACCTGCATCTATGATATAACAGTCACTCCCCTGATTAGCGTATAGGACAGGAGACTGTCACAGCTGACTGCAGAGGCATTTCCCTGCTGGCTGAGAAGTAAACTGCCGTGCTGTGCGAGGGTCGCGTGGCTAGAATCTAAGGGCAGCCTAAAGATACTGAGAGTGAGCCCTGGCTAACAGTAAGCAAGAACGGCGAGAAACTGAGTAAGGGCAACTACTAGTGGGCTTGGAAGAGGCCTCTGTGCCTCGGATGAGATCACAGCACCAGGTGACACCTTCATTTTAGCCTAAAGACCCAAAGTGGAAGAGCTTACTTATTTTTGACTGAATTCTTGACTCATGAAACTGTTAAGATAATAAATTTGTGGAATTTTAAGCCATTAAATTGTGGTAATTATACAAAAATAAAAAAGCTCAAACAACAAGGCCTCTTGTTTCCCCCAACAAGTTGTACTATTTCTTCCCTATAGTAGGAGGAGACCTTCCATTTTCTGCTGCTTTTCCTCCTTCGTCCTACATTTTGTACTATTAAGGACCCCAGGAACACTCTATATATTACTTGCTGGGCTGCTGTAATCAAGTACAAAATGAGTAGCTTGAACAACAGAAATTTGTAGTCTCAGAATTCTGGAGATTACAAATCCCAGATTAAGGTGTTGGCCGAGTTGGTTCCTTTGACGGCTCTGGGGAAACAAATTTTTTTCATGCTTCTCCCCTAGCTTCTGGAGTTTCCTAGCAAATGCTGGCTTTTGGTAATGTGTAGAATTCCCACCCATCTCTACCTTCATCTTCAAATGGCATTCTTCCTTTGTCTCCAAATGTCTTCAAGGACATCAGTCATAATGAATTGGGATCCACCCTGCTCCAGTATGACCTCTGTAAAGCAACCACTTACATCTGCAATAACCCAATTTCCAAATAAGGTCACATTCATTTTGAAATGGAGGTTAGAACTTCATTATGTGAATTGGGAGGGAATGGGCAAAATTTAACCTACAACACTTATATCTCCCCCTTTTCCTTCCTTTTAGGTTTAGCTGAGACAGTTGACCCCTGAACAACACGGACTGTCACTTATACATGGTTTTTTTCTTTACAGTGTTGTCAATGTATTTTCTTTTCCTTACAATTTCCATAACATTTACTGTCCTCTTAATTTATTGTAGGACTACAGTGTATATTACACATAATATATAAAATATGTATTAATTGACTGTTGGTAAGACTTGTCAGTCAACAGTAGGTTATTAGTAATTAAGTTTTGTGGAAGTCAAAAGTTCTATTGGGATTTTCGGCTACATGGAGGGTCAGTGCCCTTAACCCCACCATTGCTCAAGTATCAACCACAGTAGCTTTTACAATATTCCTTTCACTGTGTCCTCCTTAGTAGCTTTTTGATTTGTTTTGTTTTTAAGATTTTAAAGAGAGAGCATGTACATGTGGAGGAAGGGGCAAGGTGGAGGCAAAAGTGAGAGAAAGAAGCAGATGTCTGCTCAGCATAAAGCCCGATGTGGGGCTCAACCTCAGACACTTAACTGACTGAGCCACCCAGGTGTTCCTGTCTTGTGTAACTATTACTTAAGAACTCTTGGGGGGGCACCTGGGTGCTGAGTTAACTGAGCATCTAACACTTGATTTTAGCTCAGGACATGATCTCAGGGTCCTGGGATTTGAGCCCCACATCTGGCTCTAAACTCAGCAGGGAATCTACTTCTTCCTCTCCCTCTGCCTCCACATGCCACTCCCCACCCCCATCTCATGCTCTCTCTCAAATTAATATCTTAAAAAAAAAGTTATACAACACATTCCTATCTAGGAAGATTCCTATCTATTAAGATTAAATGCACATATAACTCTTTCATAGGAGGCTCACTGATCCTTTGTTTCCTTTCTTCCCACATCTTTGGACCTCCATTCAGTTACATTTATCCTCTGGTTAGAGTATTAATGTTTTCGAAGTTTTACATATCCTTCCATTAATGAAATGAGAGGTATGCTTGGTCTGTATACATAGAACTCTCTGTTTTTACTCCTTGTTGCTCAGTAACCTGTACTTGCTTCTGTCTCTAGTTTCCACTGCTCCAAGAGAAAAGTCTGGTATCAGTCTGATTATTATTTCTTCACAAGTAATTTATTTTTGCCTAAAAGCCTATAATTCTTTCCCACATTATACAACACCTAGATGTCTCTTTACTCGTCCATTCAATCTGGGTCTCAGAGAACCCTTTCAATTTGCAGAGAAATTTTCTTTTATTCGTGTTTCTTGCCTTTCTATCTAGTCCTTTTCTTTTTTACGAGCACCTGTAATGACAATGGAAGTTTTTCTGGATCTATTTTCTATTTTTCTTACCCTTCCACCTTTCCCCTCATAATTTCTCCCTTTTACATTTATCTATTTGTGCTTTTAAATATGTCTTGCACTTGGTTTATCAGGCTAGTAACTCAAATTTTATTTACATTCTTCTTCAATTTACCAATTGTTCGAGAATTTTTACTTACAGGAAACTTCTGTTCTATCTTTAATGACTTTAAATATTCTGATCTTGTTTTTACTCAGGTTTTATGTGTCCTTTAGCAATTTTATTTGCCTGGTTGTATATCCTGATATTTTTCCCTGATCATCCTCTTTTTGACTATTGAGTACCCTGAGAAAAGTATTTTTCCAATTAGGTTTAATAAGACTTAGGGTCTAACTACCGGACTATCCTAAAAAGCATGAACTCAGCAGATGCCAAAAGGCCGAGCGGTTTCTATCTCATGTCCTACATATGTAGGACAATGTGGTCTCTACCCCTAGCCATGTCCTTTGCTGAGGGCCCCTGAAATCCTCACTAGTATCTAGTCTACCTCTATCTTCCAGCTTTGTCAAAGTCAAGGAAGACTCAGTCTACTTATTTAACAAGTTTTTTGCCTTTTGATGTTCAAAAGCTCCAGGACACACGTAAAGTAGATGTGACCTTTCCCCTTTCCGAGGACTCCATACATCTCTGAGTGGCAGTCTCTTCCTAAGGCCTATCACTTTCCAGTCTTTGCTCCTGGATCCCTCTAGTACAAGCATAGCTTGTTTTATTATGCTTTTCTTTATTGTGTTTCACAGGTTTTTTTACACATTGAAGGTCTGTATCAACCGTGCTGAGCAAGTCTACTGGCACCATTTTTCCAACAACAGCATTTGCTGACTTTGTGTTTGTGTTATATTTTGGTAATTCTTGCAATATTTCAACCTTTTGCATTACTTATGATGATCTTTGATCAGTGACTTTTTTTTTTTTTTTTAAGATTTTATTTCTTTGACAGAGAGAAATAAAGCCAGAGAGGGAACAGAAGCAGGGGGAGTGAGAGAGGGAGAAGCAGGCTGCCTGCTGAGCAGGGAGCCCGATGTGGGACTCGATCCCAGGTCTCCGGGATCATGACCTGAGCCGAAGGCAGTTGCTTAACCAACTGAGCCACCCAGGCGCCCCTGATCAGTGACCTTTTTAAGTTTGAATCCATTCTTTACTCCCTTTCCCCCCACATTTTAGGTATATAATGCCATATTTTACATAGTTTTATTTTGTGAATCTCTTGATTTTTACAGGTATACTTATTTTTATTGCTTTTTTTTATTGTTAATTATTGTTTTTCCTTTCCACTCAAAGAATCCCCTTTAATATTTCCTGCAGGACTGGTTTAGTGGTCATGAACTCTTTTAGTTTTTGTTTATCTGAGGAACTCTTTATCTCTCCTTCTATTCTGAATGACAGCCTTGCTGGACAGAGTATTCTTGGCTGCACATTTTGTCTTTTCAGTACTTTCACTATACCATGCCACTCTCTTCTTGCCTGCAAAGTTTTTGCTGAAAAAATATGACAACCTTATTGAGTTTCCCTTGTATGTGATGGTTGTCTTTTCTTTTGTTGCTTTTAAGTTTTTTTCTTTATTACTACTTTTTGCCATTTTAATTACTATGTGTCTTGGTGTAGAACTCCTTAGGTTGATTCGGGAGGGGGAATCTCGGTGCTTCTTAGATCTGGATATCTGTTTTCTTCCCCAGATAAGGGGAGTTTTCAGATATTATTTATTCAGTAAATTTTCTGCCCCTCTTTGTTCTCTCTTCTTGGATCTCTATAATGTTGATGTTCTTACACTTGATGGAGTCACTGCGTTCTCTAAGTCTATTCTCACTTAAAATAACTCTTTTTTCTCTCATTTGTTCAGCCTGATTACTTTCCATTACTCTGTCTTCCAGGTCATTAATTTGTTCCTCTGCTTCCTCTAGCCTGCTGTTTATTCCACCATGTACATTTCAAATTTCATTTATTGTGTTCTTTGTCTCTGATTCTTTTTTTATCTCTGTGTTAAGGGTCTCACTGAGGTTCTCCACTCTTTTCTCAAATACAGTGAGCATCTTTAAGACCATTAAATTCTCCATCAGGCATATTGTATCTGTTTCACTCAGGTCTCTTGCTGTGGTTTTTGTTCTTTCATTTGGGACATATTCCTCTGTTTCATTTTGTCTAACTCTGTGTCTGTTTCTATGTGTTAGGAAAGTCAGCTACATCTCTTGCTCTTGAAAGTAACAGCCTTATGAAGCAGTTCTGTTGTTCCCTCAGTGCAGTGTCCCCTGTTCACTGGGACCTGGCACTTCAGGGGTGTCTCCTATATGCGTTGGGTGTGCCCTCCTCTGTCCTGGCCTCTTTCCTTCAGCGCAGTCATCTGCAGAGGCTCTTTTTGCCTGTTGTGGGCAGTGTCTGGTCCCCAGCCAGCATAGGGGTGTGTTTTAACAAGGTATGCACCAGCCTGCTCGTGAAATGAGACCTACTGCCACTGCTGCCAGGAGAAGTCAGCCCAAATGGATCTGCAAAGTATGCATGGCTGGGACACTCAACCTTAACAAGGCACCCCTCAAGCTGCCACAGGGCTTGCTGTAGCTGTCATCATAGTCACTGTTGCAGGACTAGGGCCCTGCAAAATGTGGGGACTGGGAGATGTGGAACTGGTGAGGTTTGCACCTGTCTTCTTGACCAAAGACCTTTGCTATTACTGTAACCATTTTTGGGTGCCATAAAACACCTGCAGAAGGCAGCAAATCTGATAAATGTATGAGTTCTGAATGTACCACTGACTGGCCATTTTATCTCTCTTCCTCTCCTCAGGCTTCTCTATTCCCTGTGACACAATAATGAAATTAGACCAGTCAATAACCCTACAAAGGCCTTAGAAGGTTCGAGTAAAAAGAATTGCATGTCTCTCACTTTAAATCAACAGCTAGAAAGATTAAGTGAGGAAGGCATGTTGAAAGCTGAGACAGTCTGAATGCTAGGTTTCTTGTTCCAAACAGCCAAGTTGTAAATGCAAAGGAAATGTTCTTGAAGGAAATTAAAAGTGCTACTCCAGTGAACACATGAATGATAAGGCAGTAAAACAGCCTTATAGTTGATATGGAGAAAGTTTTAGTGATCTGGATAGAAGATCAAACCAGCCACAACATTCCTTTAAACCAAAGCCTAATCCAAAGGAAGGGTGACTTCAATTCTAAGCTTGACAGAGGAGGGGAAGCTGCAGAAGTAAAGTCTGAAGCCAGCAAAGGTTGGTTGATGAGGTTTGAGGAAAAAGCTGTCTCTATAACATAGAAGTGCAAGGCAAACTAGCGAGTTAGTCAAAAGATCTAGCTAATTAATGAAGGTGGCTACACTAAATAACAGATTTTCAATGTAGACAAAATATCCTTCTATTGGAAGAAGATGCCACCTAGGGCTTTCAAAGCTAAAGAAGTCAGTACCTGGCTTCAAAGTCTCAAAGGACAGGCTGACTCTCTTTGTAGGGACTACTGCAGCTGGTGACTTTGCTGAATCCTTTGCTCATTGACCATTCTGAAAATCCTACGGCCTTTAAGAATTATGCTAAATCAACTCTGCTGGTGCTCTATAAATGAAACAACAAAGCCCCGATGATAAATCATCTGCTATCAACATGGTTTACTGAATATTTTAAGACCATTGTTGAGATCAACTGTTCAGAAAATGAGTTCAAAATAGTACTGCTTATTGACAATGCACTTGGGTCACCCAAGAACTCTGATGAAGATGTACGAGGAGATGAATGTTGTTCTCATGCCTGCTAACACAACATCCATACTGCAATCCACAGATCAAAGAGTGATTTCAACTTACAAGTCTGAATATTTAAGAAATATGTTTCATAAGGCTACAGAAGCTCTAACCAGTGATTCCTCTGAAAGATCCAGGGAAAGTAACCTGAAAACCTTCTGGGAAGGAGTCACCATTCTAGGTGCCATTAAGAACATTCATGATTCTTGGACAGAAGTCAAACTATCAACATTAACAGGACTCTAGAAGTTGATTCCAGCCCTCATAGATGACTTTGAGGCACTCAAGACTTCAGTGGAGGAAGTAACTGTGGATGTGGTGGAAATAGCAAGAGAATTAGAATTAGAAGGAGAGACTGAAGATGTGACTGAACTGCTGGCAATCTCCTGATAAAACTTGAAAGGATGAGGATTTGCTTCTTATGGATAAGTAAAGAAAGTCGTTTCTTGAGATGGCTTCTACTCCTGGTGAAGAGGCTATGAAGACTACTGAAATTAGCACAAAGGATTTAGAATATCACATAAACTTAGATGATAAAACAGTGGCAGGGTTTGAGAAAAGATTCCAATTTTGAAAGAAGTTTTACTGTGGGTAAAATGCTATCAAACAGCATGGCATGCTACAAAGAAATCATTCATGGAAGAAAGTGGCAATCAATGCAGCAAACTTCATTGTTTTATTTTAAAGACTTGCCAGGCCACCCAAACCTTCAGCAACCCTCCTCCCTGATCATTAAGCAGCCATCAACAGGGAGGCAAGACTCTCCACCAGCAAAAAAATTACAACTTGCTGAAAGCTGATGATGGTTAACATCTGTTTGCCATGAAGTATTTTTTAATCAAGGTACCTACATTGTTTTTTTAGACATCACACTTTAAAGGCCATAATATAGTACAAGCCTAACTTTTATATGCACTGGGAAACCAATAAATTCATTTGCACTTGCTTTACTGGGGTGGTTTGCAACCGAACCTTCAGTATCTCCAAGGGATGCCTGTACTTGTGTGCAGTTGCTTGTGCAGTTCATGGAGAAGCCCTGCATTGGTGCTCTCTGTGAGAACTTCAGTGCACCCCATGGCCTCAGTATTGGAGACACTAGTTGCTTTGTCAATATCCAGTCTCCCTTTCTTAACCCCCAATTCTGTTTGAGGGGAAAACCCTGGCACAGCTAACCATACCTCCTCAGATTCCCCTAAAGCTTTGGGTAATGTTTTGACTCTGTTCTGGTCAATGGCTATTGGGAGAAGCGTCTGACAAATCTATTGTTTTCCTGACAAAAAGGGAGAGATTCTGCCAAAGATAGTTTTTGTTGTTGTTTTGCCTTTTACTCTTCTTTTTTCTGCCCTAGAACATAGACTGGAAGCTTGGAGGTACAGTCTGCATTCCTCAGTAATGAGGATGAAAGCTATCGCCAAAGGTTGGTGTACAAGGAAGCCAGAAGGAGACTTTATCATTGATATTCTCAAACAGCTACACCAGCC
Organism: Spilogale gracilis; assembly: GCA_004023965.1. Lineage (NCBI taxonomy): Eukaryota > Metazoa > Chordata > Mammalia > Carnivora > Mephitidae > Spilogale > Spilogale gracilis. Next base: position 14,373 of record PITA01010420.1, read on the forward strand.
TAGTTCCAGATTTCTTGTTATGAGAAAAATAAACTATGTAGTTTAGATGCTGTAACTGGGTCTCTGATACATGCAGCCAAACACAATTCTAATTGTCAAATCCTCACTTATACCCATGCTCATAGCTTTTAGCAGCCATTTGAATCAGAGATGGCAAAGAGCCTGGAGGGAGGAAGGGAGCTGCATTTAGAGTCCATGTTCCCTGAAAGCTCTTGATACTGAAATGTTGAGTCAAGTTAATCTGTAACATTCATTTACTAAGCATTCACTAAGTACCAACTATGTGCCAGGCACTGAAGTGGATGCTGGAAACAAAATGAAAATCTCAACCCTGGCATTTCTTCATGAAAATTTCCTTTATTGATACAGCCTGGTTTTTACTTTATTCCCATGGTCCTAAGAAGCCACACTGGGGAAGATTTTGGCTTGGGGAAAGGTACTACAATACCACAGTGTCATCTTTATGGCTTTCAACATTATAATAAAAGGGAAACAAACAGGCTAATTTCTAACTAAGAGCACAAGTTCCTTCACATTACCTTCAAGTGTATCATCTTCCAGATCTGCAAGAGTTGGTGCATTAGGGAGTGAATACACGGAAGACTGGTTGAGTTGAGTCAGTTTTGAGATGCTGTTAATTGCCATGCTGCCCAATGGAATGGTGTGCTCTACGGAAACATTAGCAAAGAGAAACAGCCTTATTACCATGATCATTATAAGGACTTTTGCTGGAATAACTTAAGCCCAGCTATTGTTTGATTCTAGAGCTGAGGAATCTGATGGGAAGTGGAAGGAAGAGGATCAATGCACTATATGCCCCAGAGCATCAACATTTTTAGCAACAAGTCATAGTGAAGAGACCCCACTGCATGCACTAGGGTACAGTACTGATGAAAATTTAAAAAGGGGATACTCAAAAAGAACCCAGAAATCAGGGCTAGGGACCCTGTCTGAAGAGCAAAGGACTGAAAAATGTTTTTACTCCCCCTTTCCCTTACATGAAGGGTTATAATCGCCATAGAAGTAATGGCTTTGGTTATATAACTGACCCATTCGTCTCCTCTTATAAGATTTCCATGATGGAAGATCGCTCCCCCTCTATTTGTCATTTTCTCTTACTCATTGCAGAGAACTTGTCAGAAGACTAGGAATCAGCCTTGCCTTCAGCCAGCCATCAATCCCTTCTGTGATTAGGGTGTAAATAAGGAACAGGTAACTGTGTATCTTCCTTATATAGAATCCTTGTCATATAGGATGCTGGCCACTGGATGGCATACAGAGACTTAGATATCTGACTGCTGAAAAAACCCAAAGGCAGTAAAATAGCTGGTATACAGACTATGGGAAGTCCAAGCAGAACAGACCATTATGGAGGGAAACATCAGAAGCTGCCTCTCCTTGACTTTAGCTATCCAGGAAATGGGGACAGCATAAGAGGACTAGGATTGGGAAGATTAAATGAGAGAAGGTATTAGAATAATGAACAGAAACTCACTCATAAAAACTTTGTGACCTGTTTCTTCTCTGTGGGGTGCTTGTGAAGGGGTTCGCCTGTCATCATGATGTGGGTAAGGGAAAATCTGACTGCGGTCTAGTCTCTGTCCATTCTCTTTCTCACTCCAGACTCCAAAAGCCAGGGTCAGGCTTCAAAGAAGGGCTCTTGTGACAGAATGGTTTCTAGGCCAATGGAGGAAGTAATTCCAAGCTAAAAGTTCAAGTTAAATGCTCAGTAATAAGTGATAAAAAGTGCCTCTGGCCAGCTGCGAGAGAGACAGAAAGGCTTTGGGAATCATCAAAAAAAGGGAACCCAGAGGAAGAGGGCAGAGGAAATGAAGAGGAGAAGTCAGTTCTGCAGATCTATACAGTAAAAATTACTGCATTTCCAGTGACAGCATGGGGATGTGCTGAGTACCTTCTGAGGATCAAAGCAGATCTGAGGAGGTGGTTGGAATGCAGAGGCAGTAAAGGCCTCTTATAGGCAAGGAAGTCTGTTGCAGGAGTGGGCTGGACTCCAATGGCTAGCACAGGGTCCCCTGGATTAGGGAATTTTATAGAAGTCTTCACTTAAATGTGCAGCACGGCCTTTCATGTGCAATTTCTGACTCTGCCAAGTTAAGGTTCCCACATCTGTAACACAAATGTCTGTCCTAGCCACTTTAATACTAAACATGGACAACTTGAGAAGTAAGGTGGTTGGTAACTTAGGCTGGGGAAATGTGCAGGAGAGAAGTTAAAGATCTGGTGTATGGGTCACAGACCTGAGGTCACTGCCATGCTGGAAATGAAGGAAGTTGCCCCTCTTAGGATCATCAGTGGCTGTCCCTTCAGCTCACTCTGAGGTGGCTCTGAGGTATCAGAAGCTATGGGTTTGAGGTGGTAAGGAATTTTCTGTAGTGATTAATATTTTTCATGGGCCCATTTCAAAAGGAAGACTCTAAATTGCGTTTCTAGGTAAGTACCAGCTAGACTCTGGCATAGTGGATGGTGGGTGAAGCAATGTGTTGGCTTTGCAGGACATTGCACTTTAGGAGAAATGAAAACCATCCAGATACCCAAGCTCACAGCCAGGGAAATGTTACCCTACAGCCAGAGGGCTGACTCACCATCCAGCTTCACACTCCACGTCATGTGGAAGCCATTGGTCATCAGGTAAAAATTCTTCACATCCTCAGGCAGCATGCAGTTATTTTTCTAGAAATCACAAAGCAGCCAAGTGTTAGCTCAGGACTAGAAAGGGCACAGGGTCATGCCCCAAAGCAAATGGGGGTACAATTTACCATGTTTTTAGGTCCCCCAAATGGGAAGATTCTGGTAATTATCTACAAACTCCCTTAGAGAGTTCTAGTTCAAGATGGCAATACAGAAAGCCCCTGAACTCACCTCCTCCCATAGACACACCAAATCCACAGCTACATATAGAATAATTCCCTCTGAAAGAAATCCCCCAGAAGCTGGCTTAGCAACTCCTACACATTGGATGAATGAGAAAAAAATGCACATCGAAATGAGTACAAGAGGCTGAGACACAGCTCACCATAAACTCCACCACTGGCACAGCAATACACAATTAAGAGAATTCACAAACCAGATCTTCCCTCTAAGGAGTGAAGGGTGTGAACCCTGTATCAGGCACGCCACCTTTTAAGATCTGCATCTGAGAGATGAGCTCCCCAGACACCTAGCTTTAAAAGCCAGAGAGGCTTGCCCCACAAGATCCACAAGGCTATATAGCAAACTGAGAAACAGTTCTCAAAGGGCTCATGCATACAGATTTCCATCCCAGGGCCTTTCCTAGAGGCAACCAACTGAAAAGTACCCAGACTTTTTGTGATAGCTTCTTTGCTTATCTCACAGCTGAGCAGCAGTTACCTAATTTAACACACATCCAGGGGCTGACAGAAACAGCCTCCAGGGAACAGAGAGGCTGAAGGACACCAGCTCCACCCTCTCTGCCTTGCTCCAGGTCAGTAGTATCTCCCAGAGAAGTGCTTGTGCACCCATCTGATGCACTGGCCTTTGCATCTACTGCCCAAGGGACACATCCTTGGCTCCGGTGGCCAGGGGACTTCCATTTCCAGGTCCCACAGGACTATAACAAAGAAATAGCTCTGAATCAGCTATCACACTGGTAAAGAATAGTTGGAAGAGAGGCAGGCAGGGACAAGCCTCCCACCTCCCAAGAAGAAACCACACTTAAAAGGATTTTACACCGGTTGGAAGGAGTCCTCCACCCTTTCCCCTGTGATAGAAAGAGGGCAAAAACCTGATTGTATGACAGGTGCACGGAGGATTAATCAGATTAAAACAGCCCACCACCAAGCCCATAAAAACCCCTAGACTTAGAAACTCCAATGGCAACCCTCTCAGGTCCCCTACCTCTTTAGGCGCTTTGTACTATTACTCAATAAACCTTGCTTTGCTGCCTAACCACTCTGTCTGGTCTACCTCTTCATTTTCTTTCTTTCTTTCTTTCTTTCTTTCTTTCTTTCTTTCTTTCTTTCTTTCTTTCTTCTTTCTTTCTTTCTTTCTCTCTCTCTCTCTCTCTCTCTTTCTGATTTTATTTATTTATTTGACAGAGAGATCACAAGTAGGCAGAGAGGCAGGCAGAGAGAGAGGAGGAAGCAGGCTCCCTGCTGAGCACAGAACCCGATGCAGGCCTTGATCCCAGGACCCTGAGATCAAGACCTGACACGAAGGCAGAGGCTTTAACCCACTGAGCCACCCAGGTGCCCTACCTCTTCATTTTTCAAAGCAGTGTGACCAAGGACGGCAGGAAAGAAAAATCCTGCAGCACCACTATGGATGGCACAGTATAGAGGCAGTGGACAGAAAAGGCCAGACTTTCTGGGAAAGAGACCTATTTATAGATCTTTAAAAGCTGTGGCCTAAGGATCTCTCCTCTGCACAGCCCTGGGACACCCGTGGGCATCATGTTCGCACTAACCCTCTGCCATGCTCTGGGTCATCAGTGCCTCCATGAAAGGGCCTATGTATATGTATGGTGCCCTGTCGTTTTTTGGCTGCCACCTAGAGGACACAGCACTCAATAGCTGGGCTCTGGTGGCCAGCAGGGCTTGTGTTAATGCGTTCAATGGGAAAGTAAGCAAACAAAGAAATGGCTCATGACTGCCTATCCACTCAGGGCTCAGTGTAGAGAGACCAGAGAAAAACATTCATTTTCTAGTCTTCCCCGAAAGGTGTATACAGTTGACCCTTAAACAATACAGGTTTGAAATGTGGAGGGCAACCTCTATGGATTTTTTTCCCAATAAATATATTAAACTTTGTAAATGTATTTATAACTTCTTAACTAACATTCTCTTTAGCTTTATTGTAAGAATCCAGTGTATAATACATAAAACATACAAAGTACATGTTGACTTTATGTTATCAGTAAACAGAAGTTTTGGGGAGTCAAGTTATAGGTAGATTTTCCACTAAGTAGAGGGGCTGTTGATCTTAACCCCTCACTGTTCAAGGATCAACTATATTTACATACTTTAAAAGCTGCTGTGTGAGGGCCTAGCTTCCAATCAGCCTTATCTAGGTGTTGGAAGAGATCCTCCCCTTTGTAACAGGACAGGTCTTGGCAAGCCTTCAACCATTGGACATCATTAAGGACAAAGAAGGCTGCCTGCACAATCACAGAGGGCAAGGTTGAACAAGGTTCATCTCCTACATGAGACCACACCTTCAAGACTGGAAGAAGTGGCTGTTTTACCTAACATACAGAAAGTAAGGAAGAGAAAAAAAAAAACTGAAACAGAGTAATACATTCCAAACAAAAGAATATGATAAAACTTCAGAAAAATCTTAATGAAATGAAGATTAGTGATTTACCTAAGAGTTCAAAATAGCACTCCCAAATATGCTCATGTTGAGCTCAAAAAGAAATGAATGAACAAAGTGAGAATTTCAACAAAAAGATACACATTATAAAAAAATAACACAAAGACATCTCAGAGATGAGAGATACAATGATTGAACTGAAAAAATACACTAGTGGGATTCCACAGAAGATGAGGTGAAATGGAAGAGAGGTCAGTGAACTCAAAGACAGGGTAACGGAACTTATTTAATCAGAGCAGCAAAAAAAAAATTTAAAAAGTGAAGATACCTTAAAAGATTTAAGAAAGAACACAGAGAAGAGGAACATTAGTATAAAAAAGGTCCTGGGAGGAAAGGGAGGGAGGATGGGACACAAAACTTACTTGAAGAAATAATGGCTGAAAACTTCCCCAACCTGGAGAAGAAAAGAGACATCCCACATCTGGGAAGTGCAGAGTTCCAAGTAAGTTGAACTCAGAGCCCCACACCAGGATACAGAATTGTCTAAGGAAAAGGAGAATCTTAAAAGCAGCAAGAAAAAAGAAAAACAACAATTTAACTTACAAGGGAACCCCATAAAAGACTATAAGAAGGTTTTTTCAGCAAAAACTTTGCAAGTCAGAATGGAATGACACAATATATTCAAAGTATGAAAAAACGGAACTGCCAACCAAGAATACTCTATCCAGCAAAATTATCCTTCAGAATTTAAGTAGAGATAAAGTTTTTCAGACAAGCAAAAGCTAAAGGAGCTCATAACCACTAAACTGCCTTGCAAGAAATGTTAAGGGACTTCCTTAAGTAGAAAAGAAAGAAGCTACAGTGTATGAAAATTATGAAAGAAAAGAATTTCACTGGTATAAGCAACCAGATACTGATGGTAGTACATCAACTACTTATAAAGCTAGTATGAAGGTTAAAAGGCAACAGTAGTAAAATCAACTATATATACAATAATTAGTTAAGGGATAAACAAAATAATATAAAATATGACAGAAATACAAAAAATGGCAATGGGTATAAAAATGCAGTGCTGGTAGAATGTGTTTGAACCTAAGCAACCATCTACTTAAAATAGATTGCTACATACAGAGAGTGTTACACATGAACCTCAGGATAATCACAAACCAAAAACATTTGATACACAAAAAACAAAGAGAAGTAAATCCAAACATAATACTAAAGAAACTCACCAAATCATAACATGAAATAATTACAGAACAACGAGAAACAATTGTGGCAGTAAGTAAATACTTGTCAACAATTACTTTAAAGGAGCTTGAAGAGGGTGTAATAGGAGGACCCTGAGCTCACCCCTCCCATGTTCACAACTAGGTATCATCCACATCCAAGACAATAAACTAGAGTGTCATCAAAGGCTGGTGGAACAAACTCCACAACAAAATATAAGGAAGTGCATCTGAAAGGTTAGGAAGGTGAGAAAGGTGGAGGGAGGCTGCCCATAGGAGGTAGGCAGGGAGAGGGCAGAGAAAAAGACCCTTGTACCAGGGAGCTCATGTGGAGAGAACTAATCCCCACAATGTTTGGCTTTGAAAATCAGAGTTGCTGAAATGTCTAAGTTTGTATAACCAGTGGGACTTAGAGCCTGGAGCTTTAAAAATCAGCTGACTCAGCAATGGGAGAATTGGGACAAGCTAAGTAGTTCAGCCAGGAGGGAAAGGGACAGGAGTCTGCACAGGCAGGCAATACAAAGACAGTAGTTTATACAATACCAGGGGCAAATGGGGGACTGGTCTGTTCATACAGATTTCAGAGTATGTTGGGGGACTTCTCTGAAATGAGGGAGCTGGTAGGCGGCATTTTCCTCCCCTTGCTCCCCAGGAGAACACAGGACCATCTGTGGGAGGCAGGGCTAAACAGCACTTGGTACCTAACCTGCTAGCAGTACACCATGCCCATGAATTCTCCTGAGGACTTGCCCACTCCGAGCCTGCTAGGTTTGGCCTTGGGCTTAGGGCAAAAGTTTGTGAAACTTGTACATTCCCACCCAGCAACCAGTAGGTCCAAACATGCCACCAGGCATCCCACCCAGTAGCCACATGCCCTCAGCTACTGTCACCTGCCAGCCTCAGCCACACCCAGCCATTCTTGGGCAGGGCACCCAGCCATCCCTGGGCATTGCACCCAGTTTTGGGCCAGCAGTTGAGTTATCATGCAGCCCCCAAGTGCTACAGTGCTTCTACAAATCTGGCATAGAACTAGTGGCCCTGTGCAAATTTTGCAAATGCCACCGCCCTGCCCCCAAGTTCCTTGGCTGGCATACACCCTCAGAACTGGCCTGCCTGAGTCTCACTAACACCAGAGTGAACAAGCAGAAACCAGAGCAGGCAGAGTCAGTGCAGACAACTGCAATCAAAGTAAAAGTCACTCAGACACAACAGCAGGACATAAGCAACACACACAGGATACTCTCCTAAAGTGCCAGGTTCAGGTGAACAGGGGAGACTGCACTACAAGACACTCCAGGACTGCTTCTTCATAAAGTCACTACTGTCTTTAAAAAAAAGAATTTATTTATTTGAGGGAGAGAATGTGTGCATGCATGAGCAGGAGGGAGGGGCAGAGGTAGAGGGTGAAGCAGGTTTCTGACTGAGGAAGGAGCTCAATGTGGGACTCAATCCCAGGGCCCTGGGATCATGACCTGAGCTGAAGGCAGATCCTTAACCAACTGAGCCACCCAGGCACCCATAAAGTCACTACTTTCAAGAGCAAAAGACACAGGTGACCTTCCTAACACAGAGAAACAGAGGCAGACAAAATGAGGAGAAAGAAGAAAAATTTAATCCAAAGAACAAGACAAGGCCATGGCCACAGATCTAAGTGAAATGGATATAAGTAGATGCCTAACAGAGATTTCAAAGAAAATGACCATAAGGATACTCAATGGACTTGAGAAAAGAGTGGAGGACATCAATGAGACCCTTACCACAGAGATAAGGACCAGTACAGCAGAGATAAGGGCTCAATTAATCAAATGAGAAGTATGTTTGATGCTGAACAGCAGGCTCGAAGAAGCAGAGGAAAAAATTAATAACCTAGAACAGAGTAATGGAAAGTAATCAAACTGAAAAAACCAAAAAATCATGCAAAATGAGAATAGACTTAGGGAACTCAGTGACTCCATCAAAAATAATAGCATGAATATTTCAGCAGTCCTTGCAGAAGACAGAGAAAAGAGGAAAGGGAATTTATTTGATGAAATAATAGGTAAAATTCTCCTAATCTGGGAAAGGAAACATATCCAGATCCAAGAGGCCAAGAAAACCCCCACCAGAATCAACAAAAGCAGTTCCCCACCAAGACATCATAATTAAATTAGCAAATTGGAGTGATTTTTTTTTTTTAAAAAAGCAGCAAGACAAAAGAAGACAATAACATACAAGGGAAAACACATAAGGCTAGGAGGGGATTTTTCAGCAGAAACTTTCCAAGGAAAATGGGAGTGGCATTCAAAGTGCTGAATGGGAAAAATCTGCAGCCAAAAATAGTCTATCCAGTGAGGTTATCATGCAGAATAGAAGCAGAGTGAGAGTTCATAATCACTAAACCATCCCTGCAAGAAATATTAAAGGTGACACTTTGGGTGCAAAGGAGAGACTAGTGACAGTATAAAGGCAGGAAACACAAAAGCAGTGAAAATGAATATTGCTGTAAAAAAAATAAATCAAGGAATTCATACGATAAAAGAATGTAAAATATAACAATATATACCTAAAACATGGGGAGGAAAAGAGTAAAGAATGGGTTCAAATGTAAACAACCATCAACTTAATATACACTGCTTTTTGCAAAAGAGATTATATATAAACCTAATAGTAACTATATATCAAAAACCACTGATAAATATGCAAAGTAGAAAGAAAAAGAAACCCAAATTATAACTAAAGAAAATGAGCAAAACACAAAAGGATCACAGAAAATCTTCAGAAACCACAAATCAAGTAATAAAATGACAATAAATACATATTATCAATAATTACTTTGAATATAAATGGACTAAATGCTACAATCAAAAGATGGGAACATAATAGTGAAAAACCAAGACTCATCTATATGCTGTCTACAAGACACTCATTTTAGACCTAAAAACACCTGCAGATTGAAACTGAAGGGATGGAGAAACATCTATCATGCAAATGGATATCAAAAGAAAGCTGGAGTAGAACACTTATATCAGGCAAAATTAATTTGTAAAATAAAGACTAACAAGAGCGGGGAGGAGCAAGACAGTGGAAGAGTAGGAGACCTAAATTTCATTTGGTCCCAGGAATTCAGCTAGATAGTTATCAAACCATTCTGAACACCTACAAACTCAACAGGAGATTGAAGAACAGAAGAGCAGTAAGTCTATGAAAAGAAAATCGACCACATTCTGGGAGGTAGGATGTGTGGAGAAGTGAATGTGAGGCAATATTTGGGAAGATAGACCAGGGGGGGAAGGAGCCTCCACCAGCCGGCTACTGACAAGTGATAGAGCAGCGAAGCACAAAATCAGAATTTTTAGAAGTCTGCTCTACTGAGGGCCGTTGCTCCAGTGGCTAAGCAAGGGTGGACCACTCACTGGGACAGTGTGGTCTCAGGACCCTTGGGGTCACAGGAAGACCAGGGGTGCCTGACTGTGGCAGAACACCCAAGTATCAGAGTGGGGAAACTAGCTGCAAAGATGGAGCAGAGGAGGGGGCTCTCAGCTCAGGGTTGCCAAAAACTGTAATCCTTGGCACAGGTGGGCCACCACTCTGTGCAGGGACCCCATCTCCAAGGAGATGCCCCCTGCCTCCCCTGGGTGGAGTGGCATGGGAGCGCACCGCAGGAATCTGCTGGGTTTGGAAACTCCAAATGGGGTCATGTGCCAGATAGAAATGCACAGTCACCGGCCAGGTGAGTACAGAGTGCAGCCGGAGAGACCAGGGATACAGGAGTGATTGACTACTTTTCTCTGAGGGTGCATGGAGGAGTGGGGCCCCAAGTTCTTGGCTCCTTGGGGCCCAGTGATTGGGAGGCTGCCATTTTCATTTCTGTCCTCTGAAGCTGTATGGAAAGTTTTCAGTAAACAAAAGCTACCAAGAGCAAAGCCAAGCAAAGATTACTTAGCCTAGCCCCTGGCAAGGGTGGTGCAATTATGCCTCAGGCAAAAACATTTGAGAATCACTGCAACAGGCCCTCCCCCAGATATTAGTAAGAACATCAAGCCAAGACCATGTTTCACAAGTTTAGCGATCACTGAGAACTGCAAAATTCCCGCACTAAGGGGAATACAGCATGTAAAATTCATGGCTTTTTACTCATGATTCTTTAGTCTTTCAAAGTTAATCTTTAAAATTTTCTTTCTACTTCCTTTTTCTATTTTTTTGATTTTTCTTCTTTCCCTTTTCAACCAACATCTTATCAATTCGTTTTTAAAATATTTTTTTAATTTTCATTTTTATAGTCACATTCTATCCCTTCATTGTATTTAACCTTATTTATATATATATGTAACTTTTTCTTTCTTTAAAATGTTGGGATACAGTTTCTCCTAACAGACCAAAATACACCCTAAATCTAGTGTATGGCTTTGTTCTAGTCTCACACCCAATCATATTCTCTCCATTCTTTGTTTTTAATTATTTTCTTTCTTTTTTCAACCGAATTCTTATCTTACCAATTCCTGTTTAAAAATCTTTTTAAATCTTCAATTTTCATTTCACAGCCACATTCCGTTCTTTACCGTATTTACCTTTATTTTTGTGTATATATGTTTTTCTTTCTTTAAAATTTTGAGGCAGTTTCTTCTAACAGATCAAAATACACTGAAAATTTAGTGTGTAGCTCTGTTCTATTTACCAGCCTGATCCTATTCTTATTTTCCTTTCTTTTCCCTCTGGTTTCAGATCTCTTCTGATTTGTTTAGTGTATATTTTTCTGGGGTCATTGTTACCCTTTTAGCATTTTATTCTCTCATTCTTCTATTCTTCTCTGGGCAAAATGAGAACAAGAGACAGTACTGAGTGCCAGGGAACTAATCAGTATGGATATTAGTAAGATGTCAGAACTAGAGTTCAGAATGACAATAGTTGGGCTTGAAAAAAAACAGAAGATACTAGAGAACCACTTTCTGGAGAAATAAAAGAACTAAAATCTAAACAAGTCAAAATCAAAAAAGCTATTAATGAGGTGCTATAAAAAAACGGCAGCTCTAACTGCTAGGATAAATTAGGTAGAAGAGAGAATTAGTGATATAGAAAACTAAATGATGGAAAATAAAGAAGCTGAGAACAAGAGAGATAAACAACTACTGGATTATGAGGGAAGAATATGAGAGATAAGTGGTACCATAAGATGAAACGATATTAGAATAACTGGGGTCCTAGAAGAAGAAAAAGAGAGAGGGGTAGAAGGTATATTGGAGCAAATTATAGCACAGAACATCCTAATTTGGGGACAGAAGCAGGCATCAAAATCCAGGAGGCACAAAGAACACCCCCAGCCCCAAATCAATAAAAATACATCAACATCATGACATTTAAGAGTATGGAGGTTTCTCAAAAAAACAGAGCTACCCTATGATCCAGCAATTGCACTACTACATATTTACCCCCAAAATACAAATGCAGTGATCTGAAGGAGCACGTGCACCTGAATGTTTATAGCAGAAATGTCCACAATAGCCGAACTATGGAAAGAGCCTAGATGTCCATCAACAGATGAATGGATAAAGAAGATGTGGTGTGTGTGTGTGGGTGTGTGTGTGTGTGTATACACACACACAGCCATCAAAAAATTGAAATCTTGCCGGTTTTAATGACGTGGATGGAACTGGGAGGGTATTATGCTAAGTGAAATAAGTTAATCAGAGAAAGACAATTATATGATCTCACTGTTATGAGGAATTTGAGAAAGAAGACAGAGAATCATAGGAGGAGAGAGGGAAACATGAAGTAAGATGAAACTAGAGAGGGAGACAAACTATAAGAGACTCTTGATCTCAGAAAACAAACTGAGGGATGCTGGAGTGGAAGCAGGGGAAGGAATACGGTGGCTGGGTGATGGGCATTGGGGAGGGTATGTGCTATGGGGAGTGCTGTGAAATGTGTAAGATTGATGAATCACAGACCTGTACCCCCAAAACAAATAATACATTATATGTTAATAAGATAAAAAAGAGGAATAAGAGACAAAAAAGGAGACTACATAATAATAAAGGGACAATCCAACAAGAAGGTATAACAATTTTAAATATTTATGCACCCAATCTAGGAACACCAAAATACATAAAACAGTTAATAACAAACATAAAGGAACTAATGGATAATACAGTTACAACAGGAGACTGTAACATCTCACTTACATCAATAGATAGATCATCTCAAAAATGGCTTGAATGACACACCAGAACAGGTGGATTTAATTGATATATTCAGAACACTCCATCCTAAAATAGCAGAATATACATTCTTTTCAAGTGCACATAGAACTTTCTCTAGAATAGATCAAATATTAGCCCAGAAAACAAACCTCAACTAATTCAAGATCGAAATCATACCATGCATATTTTCTAAGCACAACACTATGAAATTAGACCACACACACACACAAAATCTGGAAAGAGAGGTGGAGGTTAAAAAGCATGCTACTAAGTAATGAATTAGGTCAACCAGGATCAAAGAAGAAATTTTAAAAGTATCTGGAAAAAAATGAAAATGAAAAGACAACGGTCCACACAAATTTTAGGATTGTTCCATTTCTGTGAAAAATGTTGGTATTTTGATAGGGATTGCACTAAATATCTAGATTGCTTTGGACAGTTTAGACATTTTATTAATATTTGTTCTTCCAATCCATGACCAAGGAATGTTTTTCCATTTCTTTGTGTCTTCTTCAGTTTCTTTCATAAGGGTTCTAGAGTTTTCAGAGTACAGACGCTTTACCTCCGGTTAGGCTTATTCTTAGGTATCTTATGGTTTTGGGCACCAATGTAAATGGGATCAATTCCTTGACTTCTCTTTGTTCTGCCTCACTGTCAGTGTATAGAAATGGACAGGATTTCTGTGTACTGATTTAATACCCTGTGACTTTGCTGAATTCCTGTTATCAGTTCTAGAATTTTGGGGAGGTCTTTTGTGTTTTCTACATAGAATACCATGTTGTTGGGGTGCCTGGATGGCTCAGAGGGTTAAGCCTCTGCCTTCGGCTCAGGTCATGATCTCATGGGATCGAGCCCCACATTGGGCTCTTTGCTATGCAGGGAGTCTGCTTCCCCTTCTCTCTCTGCCTGCCTCTTTGCCTACCTGTGATATCTCTCTCTCTCTTTGTCAAATAAATAAATAAAATCTTAAAAAAAAAATCACATTGTCTGCGAAGAGTGAAAGTTTAACTTTTTCTTTGCTGATCTGCATGTCTTTTATTTCTTTTTGTTGTCTGATTGCTGAGGCTAGGATTTCCAGTACTATGTTGAACCGTGGTGAGTGGATATACCTGTCATGTTCCTAACCTTAGGGGGAAAGCTGTCAGTTTTTTCCTGTTGAGGATGATATTCTCTGTAGGTTTTTTGTATATGGACTTTATGATATTGAGGTATGTTCCCTCTAACCCTATACTGTGCAGTTTTCATTCAAAAAAGGATGTTGTATTTTATCAAATGCTTTTCCTGCATCTATTGAGAAGATCATATGGTTCTTGTCCTTTCTTTTATTAATGTGGCAGAACCATAAAAGACCCCAAATAGCCAAAAGTAATGTGAAAAAAGAAAACCAAAGCTGGAAGCATCACAATTCCAGACTTCAGTCTATCTTACAAAGCTGTAATCAAGACATATGGTACTGGCACAAATAAAAATGACACAGATCAATAGGACAGAACAGAAACCCCAGAAATAAACCCACAACTATATGGTCAATAAATCTTCAGCAAAGCAGGAAAGAATAACCACTCAAATGGTATTGGATGAACTGGACAGTAATGTGAGAAAGAAATAACTGGACCATTTTTCTACACCATACACAAAAACAAATTAAAAATGGATTAAAGACCTAAATGTGATACTTAAAACCATAAAAATCCTAGAAGAAAAGAGGCAGTAACCTCTCTGACATAGGTCATTAGCAACATTTTGTCTAGATATATCTCCTGAGGCCAAAATTAACTACTGGACTACACCAAAATAAAAAGTTTCTATACAGTAAAGGAAATAATCAACAGATCTAAAAGGCAATCCACAGAATGAGAGAAAATATTTGCAAATGACATATCCAATAAAGGGTTGGCATCCCAAATATAGAATTTTTCAAACTCAACCCCCCAAAAACAAACAATCCAATTTAAAAATGGGCAGAAGACATAGAGAGACATTTCTCCAAAGAAGACATACAGTTGGCTAAAAGACACATGAAAAGATGCTCAACATCAGTATCAGGGAAACGGAAATCAAAACTGCAGGGAGATATCGTCTCACACTATCAAAATAGCTAAAATCAACAACACAAGAAACAAGAGGTGTCAGTGAGCATGTGGAAAAAAAGGAGCCCTTGTATACTGGTAGTAGGATTCCAAACTGATACAGCCACTGTATGGAGGTTCCTCAGAAAGTTAAAAATAGAACTAGCCTGCAATCCAGTAACCACACTATTGGATATTTACCCAAAGAATACAAAAACACTAATTCAAAGGGATACATGCACCCCCACATTTATATAGCAGCATTATTTACAACAGCCATGATATGACAGCAGCCCAAGTGTCCATCAATTGATGAATGGATAAAGAAGATGCAGGGTGTGTGTGTGTGTGTGTGTGTGTTTGTGTGTGTACATGAATACATACATATATATATGAATATAGGTAGATATTATTCAGTCATAAAAAAAGAATGAAATATTTTCATTTGCAGTAACATGGATGGAGCTAGAGAGTATCATCATAAACAAAATGAATCAGAGAAAGACAAATACCATATGATTTCACTCGTATATAGAATTTAAGAAACAAAACAGATGATCCAAGAGGGGAAAAAAGTTTGAGAAAGAGACAAATCAAGAAACAGATTCTTGATTATAAAGAACTGAAGATTATCATAGGGGAGAGGGATGGGAGGATGGGTGAAAGAGATGATGGGGTTTAAGGAGTGTACTTGTTTAAGTAGTGCACTTGTGATGAGCACTGAGTGATGTACACAAGTGTTGAATCACTATATTGCACACCTGAATCTGATAAAACAGTGTATGTTAACTGCAATTAAAATAAAAACTTTAAAAAATTACTTTAAATGTAAATCAACTAAATGCTCCAATCAGAAGACATACAGCAGCTGAACAGATTAAAAAACAAACAAACAATAAGACTCATGTATATGCTGCCTATAGGAGATTCATTTCAGGTTTAAGGACACATATAGACTGAAAATGAAGGGATAGAAAAAGATATTCCATATAAGCAGAAATGAAAATAAAAGCTGGGGTAGCAACACTTGAATCAGAGAAAATAGACTTTAAAACAGAGAATGTAAAAAGAGACAAAGAAGATTACATAATGATAAAGTACCAACAACATATAACAATTGTAAATATCTATGTGCCCAATGTAAAGGAAATATTAACAGACCTAAAGCGAGAAATGCATAATAATACAATAACATTAGGGGATTTTAACACCCCCATAGGCATGATACATCAGCCAGACAGAAAATCAACAGAGCAGTGCCCTTAAATGACACATCAGTTGGACTTAATAGATACCTACAGAACATTCCATCTAAAAACAGAGACTACACATTCTTTTTAAGGGCACATGAACATTCTTCAGGACAAATCACATGTCAGGCCACAAAACAAATCTCAATAAATTTGGGAAGACTGAAATCATATTACGCATCCTTTCAAACAACTATGGTATGAAACTAGAAATCAATAATAAGAAAAAAAAAACTTGGAGAAAAATACAAGCACATGGGAGTCTAAACAACACTTAGTAAACAACCAATAATCAACAAAGAATTCAAAGAGAAAATCAAAATATACCTTATGACTAATAAAAATGAAAACACAACATTCCAAAATACATGAGATATAGCAAAAACTGTTGTCAGAAGGAAGCTTATACTGATGGAGAACTAACTCAAGAAATAAGAAAAAAATCTCAAATAGTCTGACTACACCTAATGAACTAGAAAAAGAACAAATGAAGGTCAATTATAGTAGAGTGAAGGAAGGACTAAAGATCAGACCTAAATTAATGAAATAGTCTAAAAAGAAAAAATAAAAAAAGATAAATGAAACTAACACCTGATTCTTTGAAAAGATAAAACTGATAAATCTTTATAGTGAGACTCATCAAAGGAAAAAAGAGGGACCAAATAAATAAAAACAAAAATGAAAGAGAAATTACAACTGAAACCACAGAATCCAAAGGATTGCAAAATACTACTATAAAGAATTATATACCAGCAAATTGGACAATCTAGAAGAAATGGATATATTCCTAGAAACATACAATCTTCCAAACTGACTTAGGAAGAGAGAAAAAAATCTCAGCAACTAACCAGTAATAAAAAAGTAGTAAACAGCCTCACTACAAAGAACTCCAGAACGAGATGGCAGGTGAATACTACCAAACACTTAAAGAAGAGTTAATATCTAATACCTATACTTCTCAAACTATTTCAAAAAATTGAAGAGGATGGGGTGGGTCATGATCTCAGGGTCCTGGGATCAAGCCCCACATTGGGCTCTCTGCTTAGCAGGGAGCCTGCTTCCTCCTCTCTCTGCCTGACTCTCTGCCTACCTGTGATCTCTCTCTCTATGTCAAATAAAGAAATCTTTAAAAAAAATTGAAGAGGAAAGAATACTTCCTAATTCATCGGACAAGACCCTGACACCCAAATCAAATAAAATTCCTAATGAACACAGACGAAGTCCTTAACAAAATATGGCAAACTGAATTCAATGATACATTTAAAGGATCATATGCCATGATCACGTGGGATTTATTCCAGGGATCAAAGGGTAGTTTGGTATCCATAAAACAACCAATGTGTTCTACCACATTTACAAAACGAAGGAGAAAATGTATATGATCATCTCAAAAGATGCAGAAGAGCTTGACAAAATTCAATTCATTTATGATAAAAACTCTCAAGAAAGTGTGTATAGAGGGAACACACCTCGACATAATCATGGACATGTATAACAAACCCACAGAAAACATTACATTAGCAGTAAAATGCTGAAAGCTTTTCTTCTAACCTCAGGAATGAGTCAAGAATGCCTGCTCTTGCCAATTTTGTTCAACATAGTACTTGAAATCCAATAATAGAAGAAATAAAAAGCATCTAGGTTGATAAGAAATATGTAAAACTGAACTATTTGCAGATGACATGATACTGTCTATAAAAAAGCCTAAAAACTGCACCAAAAAACCATTAGACATGATAGATATATTCAGTAAAGTTGCAAGATACAAAATTAACATAAAGAAATGTATTGTTTCTATATACTACTACCAATCAGAAAGAGAAATTAAGAAAACAATCCCATCTACAGTACAGTTTCATCAAGAAGAATACCTAAAAATAAATTTAACAAAGGAGGTGAAAAACCCCTACTCTGAAAACTATATAACACTGATTAAAATAACTGAAGATGACACAAGTAAATGGAAAGATGCCATGTTAATGGATCAGAAAATATTCCTAAAATGTCCCAAAGACCCAAAGAAATCTACAGATTTGGTACAATCCCTGTAAAAATACCAATGGCATTTTCCACAGAACTAAAACAATCCTAAAATGTGTATGGAACCACAAAAGACACCAAATAGCCAAAGCAATCTTGAGAAATAACAAAGCTGGAGGTATCACACTCCTGGACTGCAAATTATACTAAAAAGCTATAGTAATCAAAACCATATGATACTGGCACAAAAGCAGACACATAGACCAACAGAACAATAGAAAGAGCCCAGAAATAGACCCATACCTGTATGGTTAATTAATATACAACAAAGGAGAAAAGAACATACAACAGGGAGAAAAAGATCTCTTCAATAAATGGTGTTGGGAAAACTGGATAGCTACAGGAAAAGGAATAAAACTGAACCACTTTCTTACACTATACACAAAATTTACCTCAAAATGGATTAAAGACTAAAATGTTAGATCTGAAAGCATAAGACTCCTAAAAGAAAACACATGTAAACTCTTGGACATCAGTCTCAGCCATAATGTTTTGGATCTGTTTTCTCAGGCAAGAGCAATAAAACAAAATAAATAAAATAGGGCTACATAAAACTAAAAAAATTGCACAGCAAAGGAAAACATCAACAAAAAGAAAAGGGAAATAACATTTGCAAATGATATATCCAATAAGGGGTTAATATTCAAAATCCATTAAAAAAATCATACTACCGAACACCAAAAAACCCTCAATAATTAAAAATCAACACAGTGGAATTATTCAGCCATAAGAAAGAATGAAATCTTACCATTTGCAACAAAATAGATAGACCTAGAGGGAAATTATACTAAGTGAAATAAATCAGAGAAAAACAAATACCATATGATTTCATTTATATGTGGAGTCTAAAACAAAAAAGAAAATGAACAAGACAAAATAGAAACAAACTGATAGTTGCCAGAGAGGAGGGGAGCGAGGAATGGACAAAATATGTAAAAGGAATTAAGAGGAACAATTTACAGGTGTAACAAATAAATCATAAGGATGTAAATAAAGTACAGCTAGGGAATATAGTCAACAATACTGTAGCAACTTTGTAGGATGACAGATGGTAAAAAGGACTTATGGTGATCATCTCATAATGTATATAAATTTCAAGAGATTACATTGTACACCTAAAACTAATACAATACTGTATGTCAACTACTAAAGAAAAAAAAAGAGACATAGTGGCTAACTAGGTTTAAAAACAAGCCCAACTATATGCTGTCTACATGAGACTAAATTCAGCTTTAAGGACACGGAGATTCAAAGTGAAGGGATGGAAACAGACATATTATGCAAATAGAAATCACAAAAAGCAGAGGTAGCTTTACCTATTATAAGAAAAAAATACACTTTAAGACAAGGACTGTACTAGGAAACAAAGAAGATGATTATTTAATTATAAATGGGTCAGTCTAACAAGAGGATATTTATGCACTAAATATAGGAGCACATAAATAAATAAACCAAATTACTAGGAGGCCTAAAGTGAGAAACAGACAGTACTACGATAATAATAAGAGTCTTCAATACCCTATTTTCATCAGTGAATAGATTATCCAGACAGCAGATCAATAAAGAGACAGTGGACTTAAATGAACATTAGACCAGATGAACTTAATAGACACTTACAAAATATTACATCCACAAGCATAATACACATTTTTCTCAAGCACACATGGAACATTCTTCAGGACAGATCATATGTCAGGCCCCGAAACAAGTCTTAATAAATTTAAAAAGATTGAAATCCTATCAAGTATCTTTCTAATCACAATGGTATGAGGCTAAAAATCAATTAGACAAAAACTGGAAAGTTCACAAATATGTAGAAATTAAACAACTTGCTCAGAACAACAAATAGCTCAAAAAAGAAATCAAAAGAGAAGTAAAAAATATCTAGTGACAAATGAAAATGGAAATACAACATGCCCAAACTTAGTGAGTTAGCAAAAGTAGTTCTATGAGGGAAGTTATAGTGATAAATGCCTACATTAAGAAAAAAGACCTCTAATAATCAATCTAAATTTACATCTCAAGGAACTAGAAAAAGATGAAAAAACTAAGCCAATATTAAGGAAAGGAAGTAAAGAATAGAGAAAAAAATTAATGAAATAAAGAACAAGAAGATGACAGAAAATATCAGTGAAACTAAGAGCTTTTAAAAAAAAGAGAACAAAATAGATAAGCCTTTAGCTAGAATTCCCAAGACAAAAAGAGGACCCAAACCAGAAATGAAAAAGAAGACATTATAAGAGATACTCAGAAATACAAAGGATGAAAAAAACTAATGCAAGTAATTATATGCCAACAAACTGTAAAACTTAGAATGGACAATTTCCTAGAAACATTCAACCTACTAAGACTGAATCATAAAGAAACAGAAAGTCTGAATAGGTAAATTAAGGAGACTGAATCTGTAACAAAAAAACCTCCAAAAAAAAAAAAAAAAAAAAGTCTGGGACCAGATGGCTTCATAACTGAAATCTACCAAGCATTTCAATAATTATTAATACAAATCCTTCTCAAATACTTCCAAACACATTTTACGAGGCTGGCATTACCCTGCAACCAAAACTAGACACAAAGCAGTATAGGAAAAGAAAATTACAAGTCAGTAACACTCCTGAACATAGATGTAAAAATCCTCAATGAAGTATTAGCAAACCAAAACTAACAATACATAAAAAGGATCACACACCATGATCAAACAGGATTATTCCAGAGATGAAATGATGGTTGAACACTGAAAAATTAATGTATACACACATTAACAAAATGAAGTATAAAAATCATACAATCACCTAGTAGATTCAGAAAAGGCATTTGACAAAATTCAATATATATTCATAATAAAAAGTTTCAATAAAGTGGGTAGAGAGAGAACATTCATACCTCAACATAATAAAGGCTGTGTATGACAAACCCACAGCAAACATCACACTCAATGAGAAGCTAAAAGCTTTTCCTTTAAGGTCAGGAACAAGGCAATGATATCTAATCTAGATATAGTACTAGAAGCCAGAGTCAGAAAAATCAGGCAAGAAAAAGCAATAAAAGGCATATAAATCAGAAAGGAAGAAATAAAACAGTCTCTATCTACAGATGACCTATTATTTAGAGAAAACTCTAGAGACCTCACAAAAAAAAAAAAAAACCAACCTATTAGAATAACCAAATTCAGTAAAATTGCACATACAAAATATACAAAAATCAACTGCATTTCTATACACCAGTAACAAACTATCAGAAAGAGAAATTAAGAAAACAATCTCATTTACAACTGTATCAAAAAGGATAAAATATCTAGGAATAAATTTAATGAAGGAAGTGAAGACCTATACACTGAAAATCCTATGACACCATTAAATAGAAGAAAATGCAAAAAAATTAAGATATCGTGTTCATGGACTGAAGAATGGGAATACAATCCCTATCCAAATTCCAATAATGTTTTTCACAGAAACAGTAAAAAACAGTCCTAAAGTCTGTGTGGAATCACAGAAGACCCAAAGAGCCAAAGCAATCTTGGGGAAAAAAAAACAAAGCTAAAGGCATTACAGTTTTTGATTTAAAACTATGTTACAAAGCTATTCTAATTAAAATTGAGTGGTACTGGCATAAAAACACACACATAGATAGAGACAGCCCAGAAAAAAACCCTGTGCATACAAGGACAATTAACTTCCGACAAAGAAACCAAGAAAATACGATGCAGAAAAGATAGTTTCTTCAAAAAATGGAGTTAGGAAAACTGGATAGCCACAAGCAAAAGAACTAAATTCAGCCACTATCTTACCACACACCATATACAATAATCACCTCAAAATGAATTTAAGAGTTGAATAAAGACCTGAAACCATGAAACTCCTAGAACAAAGTATATAGGGTAAACTCCTTGACATTGGTATTGGCAATGTTTTTTTTTTCTATTTGGCACCAGAAGTAAAGACAAAGCTAAAATAAATAAGTGGGTTAGTTCACTTGCTATGTACAGCAAAGAAAACCATCAACATAATGAAACAGTAATCTAGTGAATGGGAGAAAATATTTGCAAATAATTTACCTGATAATCTAAAATATATAAAGAACTCCTACAATTCAATAAAAAAAATCCAATTTACAAACGAGTTGAGGAACTAAACAGACATCCAAATAAGACAGACAGATGACAAGTATATGAAAAAGGGCTCAACATCACTAATCCTCAGGGATATGCAAATTGAAACCACAACGAGGTATCATCTTACACCTGTTAGAATGGCTATTATCAAAAAGACAAAAGTGTTCGCAAGGATGTGGGGAAAAGGGGATGCTTGTGCACTGTGGGTGAGAATATAAATTGGTGCAGTCACTATGGAAAACAGCATGGAGGTTTCTCAAAAAAATAATAATAGGAAATACCATATGATGCAGCAATTCCACTTCTGGGTATTTACGTAAAAAAACAAAAAAACACGAATTCAAAAAAATCTATGTATCCCTATTTCTGTGCAGCACTATATGTAATAGCCAAGATATGGAAAACCCAAGTGTCTACCAATGACTGAACAGATAAAGAAAGTACGGTATACACACACCCACACAGAGACACACACAGAGTGGAATATTATTCAGCCATGAAAAATAATGAAATCTTGCCATTTGTGACAACATGGATGGATCTCAAGAGCATTATGCTAAGTGAAATAAGTCAGACAAACACTGTATGATTTCACTTATATGTAGAATCTAAACAGACAACTAAACTCCTAGCTTGGTGAAGAGTGGGCAAAAATGGGTCAAAAAGGACAAATTTCCAGTTATAAGTACATCTAGGGATATAAAATACAGCAAGGAGACTGTAGTTAACAATATTGTACTGTGTATTTGAAAGCTGCTAGGAGAGTAAATCTTCAAAGTTCTCATTGTAATAAAAATATAACTTAAAATTATGTGTGGTGATGGATGTAAGTAAATTGTGGTATTGGGTGTGTGTATATATATATGTATATATATCATTTATATGTATCTCTCTCAAACTATTATGTTCTACATTTAAAATTAAAACAATATTGGATGTCAATTATATCTCAATAACATTTAAAACAAAACAACTCTATTAAGAAAGGCAGAGTCTACAGGACAGTCAGCGGTTGGATCTCTTTTTTGCCTCCCCAGATAAGACAGAGTAGGTACCTGCTCTGTCCTGACAATGCCTGCGGGAGAGGTGTTAGCTGGAGAAAAGGCTAAAGTAGCAGCTGAGGAGGAAGATTAGAGGAACAATGTTTGAGAGGAAAATCTAAGCAAAATTCTGATGATATTGGTGGAAAATGATCATTGCCATAAATTTCAGACCCATGCTCCTAAATTACTTTCTGAAACAAATTATTGGATAAATGAGAACATCTTCAAAGTGACGAGTATAAACATCTACAGCATTTGATGAAATGAACCTAAGAGTTCTGAAAGTTCTTAGAAAGTAAAATGTACAATAGGACATGAACAACTATTTCATACGGATAGCAAATCATCCAATCTGGTAGAGGAAAGAATAAAGGAATGGCTTAGTATCCTTTCAAGACGTCCTAGGAGCACATCCTTAATTCTACGTAACTCATATCTGTGCTCATGCCTGATCAGTCTTCTCTAGCTAATCAAATCCCTGGAGTGGAGAGAAGGATAGGTTCTTCACTTCCCTTCCTGGACCCCTCGGGCTGACTTCTTACCATGGTTATATATAGAGAAGGGCAACATATTAGTAATTCCATCCAAAACTTTTGGCTTATTGGACCCCTGTGAGATGAGATACTGAACACTGCTCTAGATCAAATTGCTGGTCAGTTCTAAGCAGGCAATGCAGTCAAGTTAGAACCTAGCGGGACAATCTGAGTTCACTTCCCAATTCTACCACTAGCTGAGTGACTGTGAGTACCACTTAAACTCTGTGAATCCAGGTTCAAGACCAATCTCTAAGACAGTCTAAAAAATACCAGAGGCAGGAGTGGGTGTGAGCTTGGCAGGTGATTAAGATTTTAGAACAGCATCTTCAAGAACCATAGGTGAGAAGAAAATTTCAACCTTGCAGGTGATTTTAAGCAGCGTTTTTAAATTATATGCACAACAGCTGTCATTTTAATGAAATGGGTTTTTTCATTTTCCTGATCTATGAATGAAAATATGCATTGTGATCAGTTTTGTTTGATCTTTTGCCATTTAGTTCTCAATCTCACAGATGTGTAACCTAGGGATTCTCAGACTTCTTGGCTAACTTACTTTCCTATTTAGGAAGTTGTATGGAGTTGCTCCTAGTGCCTCCTGAATGGCACATCCTATGTGCTCTTTGAGAGAAAAAGTGTGTACACAGAATGCCCTTCTCCCATCTCCAGAACCCTAGCACTGGAAGCCTACAACTGTTAGTGTTCTGACAAAATTCTTATTCTTTCTGTTACCCACTAAGTCCAGCATCTACACTGAGATCTTTGGTCCCTAGTGCCACCTAGTGGTAGAGACATGGAAACAATAATCTATTAGCTTTTCTAACCTGGATTCCATGAAAAGCTAGCGGAGAAGAGCTAAGGTGGCATTGGTCATCTTTAAGTTAAGCTGGAGAATTCCAGCAGAAATGACTGTAACATTTATTATGGTACTTATTTTAAAGAAGAAATTCTGGTATCATTTTATAGCATCACTGAAAAAATTATTCAGGATTCATCAACACAGAACAAAAATCAATGAAATCAAATTTTCATACATTGAAATACTAATATAAACATACAAAATGTCAAGTAGACCAAGTTCATGAAAATCTTAAGCTCGCACTGTCATTTCTTATATAAATTACTGTGGGCCCTGGTCTGCTGCTTCCTGGCTACAGACCTCACCACTGGGCACCCCACTGAGGCTGGTCCTTCCGGGCTTCGGTCCCTTCCTTCAGATGAGGCTTTCAGGGTAAACTTTTAGGTCGCTCCTCTACCCTGGCAAGTGACTCAGAGCTACTGACATTTTAGTTTCTCTCCTGCCCAATCTGGAAAGACTTCGCTCTTCTGTAGGTAACAATCTGCCGACTTCAGAGGCTTCTCCCCACCAGGTTCGTGCTGTCTTTATTTTGTGGAGTGTAGAGGAGGAAAATGAGCAAAAAGTGAATTAAAGAGGGTTATCAGTATTGGAAGGAGGATTTGGAGAGAAAGTCAAGAAAGGAGAATCTCACTGCTGACGAATGTCTAAAATAATAAGGTGGCATCAACATGATACTGCTGATTCTGTCAGAGGGCCTAATTTTTGTTCTTTTCTTCTCCTGAAGCAACTAACTACAACAGCTTCCTTAGGTTACACTAGACAGAGGCCACCACAAGCTACGTGACTGCTTCATTAGTTGAAGGACTTGAGCCACTCTGGTATTTTGGGAGCTATCAGCTTCATCCCCAAAAAACCTTCCTGAGCATTGCTTGAGCCTTGAGGGAATGGCTAAGAGCTGTCCACTTTCCCCTGTTTCCCCTCTGTTCCCTCCCTTTCAGAGGTCACCATACTGGGGAAGTGGGCTGGGCAGCAGCAGTAGGATCAGGCAGGCAGGCAGGCAAAGGGGCCAAGGCACAGAAATCAATGTTTCTGTAAGTGCTTGTCCATGCTAGGCAGGCTCTCCATGCGCCCCGTTTGCAACCACAGCAGCAGAAGAACTGCCCAGGATGCCCATCGCACTAAAATCAAACTGGAAACTGAGGCGGTGAGGACAAGTCACTCTATCAAAGCTCTTCTCAGAGAAGATGTCCCATGTAGTAAAAGGAAAATGTGCATGGGCTGTGAAGGCATAGGGCAAGACCTCCAGTAGATTTCTCAAATACATTCTCAAACTCCCACCTAAAAAGATGGGGAGGGGCTAGTTAACTGGAACCTTTGTCTTGGTGGATAGCATATGAAAGTTTGGGTATGGGCTGCTTAAGACTCAGAGGAGAGGCAACATACTGCCCCCAAAATCTTCTCTGCATACAACCATCAAGTCTTCCTCTAAAAATGCATGATGAAAAAATATGTAAGTATTGGCCTGGGACACAACATGTCCTGGTGAAACTGTATATGACAGACATCAGCCAAGACAGCCTTCCAACAGCAATGTCCCTGGCTTAACTAGTCACCAGGTTCTACAATTGGGGGAATTTGTGGGATAAGCCCTGGCCCCTGCAGCCTCCTTGCTTCTGAGACACTGGCTTCGTAGCCTGATTCTGGGGCTGAAATTAAAGAATACTTATGGAAAAGAAGGCGCGTCACCTCAGGAAAGTTCTTTATTCTTTCTGACCTTTGTATTTTACCTAACTTACTCATCTCGTAAAGACAAAATTGTTTTTAAGTGTTATGGAATAAATACCCTGTGGGCATTAGGAACAGAAAGGAATGGGGCTAGGGAGAGGAGGCTGTGGCAGATACATGAATTACTTATTTAAATCCACCTTCCTCCTTGACAGAACCCTAATTTTGTCTGAGATGGCAATGTGCCCCATTCAATACTTGTTTTTAGGCCCCCCTCTGCAACAAATGCAGGACATTAAGATGTAAACCCAAGTCCAATGTGGGGGGTGGAATTCTAGAAAATCTTTTGTTCCCCAGTTAAAAGGCGACAGAGATGGCTGGCAAGTTCCCTTACTTCTGGCTGCCCTAAGCTTGCGGGTGACAGGTGTGACTGTAGGAGTCATTTGGCCCCTTAAAAGACAAGGCTGAGGAATGCCTGGTGATTCAGTCGTTAAGCGTCTGCCTTCAGCTCAGGTCATGATTCCAGGGTCAGGGGATGGAGCCCTGCTTCAGGCTCCCTGCTCAATGGGAGGCCAGCTTCTCCCTCTTCCACTCTCCCTACTTGGGTTCCCCCTCTGGCTGTCCCTCTTCGTGTCAAATAAATAAATAAAATAACATTTAAAATAAAAAAAAAAAAGACAAGGTTCAGAGAATTAGTGCTAATGGCTTAACAGGTTACAGCTGATGAACCTACTACAACTGTCCACCTCAGATCTTGCTATTTAAGAAATATTAATTCCTATTTGTTTAAGCTATTCTTAGTTTAATATCATATTCCCTTGAGCTAACACATTTCTAATTTTTACAGAGACATATATGTAACAGGCAAGTGTTGTGGAAATATGGGGTGGAGGGTGGTGCCATACAGACTTCAAGGAGAGAGCTGGGTGGAGAAGGGAGTGGTGGACAGCAATGTAGGAGACGCCATGTGACACAAATATGGATTCAGCAGTGAGGTGGTCCCTGGTGATTTGTGAGAGTGGTGTCCATGGAATGGTGGCAGAGAGCAAGAGAGGATGTGGAAGGATGAACACTCACTGGGAAGTGAAGGAAGGAGTTGGTAACTTAGGCCAGGGGTTAGCAAGTCATGGCGCTCTGAATATCTTCACCCTGCCACCTGTTTTTGCCAATGTTTTATGGGGTCCCAGTTACGCCCATGCATTTCAGCACAGCCCAGGGCTGCCTTCTACCATCGCAGAGACGACTGGCTGAGGAAGAACACAGCCCCAGAAGCTAAAATATTGACTTTCTGATCCTTCAAAAAACAACAAAAAAAACACCAAAGGCGTGCTGAGCCCTGATTTAACCATTTTTCCACACGCTTGGTGTGCAAAAGCAAAAATGGCCAAGTAGCTAGAGAAAAACATAAGGTTCCGGTTTTGTTTTTAATTTTAAAGAGACGGGGAGACCCTCTAGGACAGATGCCAGTGTAGCAGCAAGAAGCGAAGCACTAGAGAGGGAGGGACTGAGCTGCGGAGAACACAGAAGGGCTCCCGGAGCAGAGCAGGAGCGCAAGGTGAAGGGCTCCCTGGTGACAAGGGGTCACAGGCTGCTCTCTCCCACCAGGGAGGCTTACAATAGATTCATAGCAGGGCATGTGAGGGACAGATCTGCAAGAAGGTTCAGAGCCTCTCTGTAGACTGTAGAAAAAGTGAGCCTACAAAGAGAGGAGATATTCTGCCAAATCATTTGGTCTCTGTAGGCCGTAGTTTCACCACTAGTAAATTGAATTTTTATCTAGGGATTGGAAAGTCTAACCAATCAAGAATTGTAAAGCACTCTGCAACTATGAAATGCCACTGAAATACTTAATAATAGAACTCTCCTGACACCAGGATGCTGTGAGTATGAGGCAGCAGATGCTCTCATCATGCCTGAAAGATGGAAAGCTCAGTACAGACATTAGGTCCTCCTAACTACCACCATCACAAAAGGCAGGTAGCAGGCACGATGTATATGAATCATACAACTACACAAACCACGAAGACTGAAAGTGCTTTTTAAGGAACAGAAACGGGGGAAATATGTGAAAATGGAAAGAAGTGGTTCTCTTATTCCTCTAAACCGAGGACACTGCAGCAGGTATATGGTCATTTAAGTTGTAGTGTTCAGCCTTTTCTTCCTGCGTCTTCCCCCAAAAAATCACAAAATATTAGAACTGGATGAGTTCCTTCAATAACACTGATTTCAAATGACTTCTTTCGTAGATGATGAACACGAGACCCAGAGAAGACGTATTATCTAGCGAAGGGCCTAGAGCTGCCCTAAGACTCCTTCCTACTCCATCCGGCTGTTTTCCTCACATCAGTGCCTCCTCGGCCTTACTAATGTATCTTATCTCAATGGGCTTCCCTGAGGGCTGCATTTGCCCAGTCGTCTAGGCAGCACTAGTGGGCCCCTTCTCAGAGGGCTATATCCCCTGGTGTACTGATGCAGCTGTGGACAGCAAGTGTACCACATGGCAACTGGGCCCTGGCTGGGGTGTCTCCAAGCAGGTAAGTCTTTAGGGTCAGTGCTCTAGAGAAATGGGAATCATCAGCCCCTGGTGACCCTCCTGCTCCTCTAGTATACGCACTTCCTGGGGCAGGCACAAGTCAGGGAGCCCTGCCAACCCTGCTCTTGTGGAAACACACTCTTTAGTAACCACCTGGGTAAATAAGTGGGGTAAGCGAGTTTCAGATAGGCTCTAAGCTTCTGCCTCCACTGCTTAAATGACAGAAGAAGGTACCAACAAATAACATAAAGTATTACCTCTATTTTGAATAACTTATTGCATTTCTAGATATGTCTCCTCAGGTAAGGGAAACAGCAAAAATAAACTATTAAGACTATGCCAACATAAAAACTTTTTGCACAGCAAAGGAAACCATCAACAAGGTGAAAGGCAACCTACTGAATGGGAGCATTTATTCACGGATAGTGTATCAAATATAAGGAGTTAATATCTGAAATGGATAAAGTACTTATACAACTCAATACCAAAAACTCCCAAATAATCCAAATAAATGGGCAGAGAACTCAAATTTTTTCGAAGAAGACATACAGATGGCCAAGAGACACATAAAAATTTGCTCAACGTCACTTACCATCAGAGGAATGCAAGTCAAAATTATGGTATCACCTGTACACCCATCAGAATGGCTAGAATCAACAAGGTAGGAAACAAGTATTGATGAGGATGTGGAGAAAAAGAAAACCTCTATGCATTGTTGGTAGGAATGTAAATTGGTGCAGCTACTGGGGAAAGCAGTATTGAGATGTCTCAAAAAATTAAAAATAGAACTACCTTATGATCCAGTAATTCCAGAACTGGATATCCTCCCACCACCACCACCAAAATGAAAATACTATTTCAAAAACACATAGGTATCTCCACGTTTCTTGCAGCATTATTTACAATAGCCAAGATATGGAAGCCAAGACGAATAAAGAAAATGTACTGTATACATACAATGGAATACTACTCAGTCATAAAAAAAATTTGCAATCTTTCCATCTGCAACAACATGCACAGACCTACAGGGTATTATGCTAAGTGAAATAAGTCAGACAGAAAAAGATAAACACCACATCGTTACAATTATATGGGGAATCTAAAAAAACAAAACAAAACAAAACAAGCAAAGAAAAAGTAGAAACAGACCCATAAATGCAAAGAACAAACTGATGGCTGCTGGGGGGGGGGCAGGGCAGGGGCAAAACTGGTTAAGGTGGAGGGGATAGTACAGACTTCTAATATGGAATGAATAAGTCATGGGGATAAAAGGCACAGGGCAGAGAATACTGTCAATAGTCCTGTAATAGCCCTGTATGGTGACAGGTGGTAGCTACAGGTTTGGTGAGCATAGTGTAATATGTAAGCTTGTCAAATCACTATGTTATATACCTGAAACTAATGTGCACTGTGTGTCAACTACGCTTCAGCAAAAAACAAACAAATAAATAATAAAGAAAAGATTATCACAAAAATCTGTTCTTAAGGATTATGAATTCCTTTCAAAATTGGAAGAAATAGCTCTGCAGGAAAAGGTACATGTTAGTAAATTTGACATACATTTCAGGAAGCCCATAGACCACTTCCCACTTATGGACTCATTGGGGTCCCTAGACCACACTACTCATTGGTCCATCACCCACACAACTAAAAGTGTACTAACAGTGATTGTCTCTAAGTGATGAAGTCCTAGAGGACTTTTCATTTTTTAATCCTTTTTTGTATTTTCCATATTTTCTGTAGTGACCATGTTTTTATCCAGCATAATCAGAAAAAAAGTGTTAGATAAAAACTGAGTCTTAAAACAAAATTACACACTCCAAACTCCTTCTGTTGTCTTCATCCATACATTAGCATTTTAGTATCCCACAGGCCTCCAAAAAGTTCAACCAAGGAACCACACAAGTGAATTTCTGTTACTTATCCTAATACTATTTGTACTTTAAAAGTCTATGATATCTCAAGTAAAGGACTCAATGGAAAATTCCAAAACAATGTATCTTATTATCTGGGTGCTTTCTCTGAAACTCCTTCAACTGAATATACCTGAACAAATGTTCCACTGATGGTCTCAGTTAGCTAAAAATCTCTTTCTCTCACACTTGCCCTTTACTTCTTTCAGATCTCCAATGGTGATTTATCCAGCTCTATAACTACCTTCCCCTAAACGTCAGCCTACACTGAAGAGAACCTGATAAAGATGCATTGTCCAGGAGGTAGATTAGCTCTGAATGAGATCAGAGGCAGACTCCAGCCCGAAAAAGCAGCCATAGAAAGCATGCTCCAAATGAATAAAGTACAGTATGAATTCAACTATGACAAATGAATAAAGTCATCTTAGAGAATTCTGGGGGGATATCTGGTGTAAGACACGAGGAAGAATATGTCTCAGAAAAAACTTCATTAAATAAGTGACATAATATGACATACCCTTAATGGCATTCCACCCAGGACAAGGCATTCCTACCCTCTCATACTCCCATCCAGGTGAATGGATGAATATGAACTCGGATCCAGATGAATATGAACCCAGCTTTCCAAGCCAGGAATCTCCTCCTCTTAGGCAGACAGGAAAACACCAAGATACTGCTCTCACAAAAGTGCCCTGAAGCAATTCTCCCTAAAGGATCAGAGGATCATAACAATGCCAACAAGGCCAGGCTGGCATAGCTGCATCGGAAGCAGGCTCTGTCCAATCAGCCAGTACAAATTCAACAGATGTACACTTTTCTAGAATTCTCTTTTCTATCACGAACTGTGAGTGGAAATGGGGGTGTGAGGTAAGACCGGCCCTGAGAGGCTGCAGTGCAGGCTAAGCTGAGGTCCAGGAGAGAAACCTTCATGACCAATTCCTGAGCTGCCACAGAAGGTGCTGCTGGCTCCGCCCAGGGAGGGTGAGCCCTGTTGGCAGGGACCAAACATGCACACATACTGTGTGGTACTTGGCTGGCCAGGAGAAGGCTGCCACAGTGCTGCCCTCCATTACGAAGGCAGTCTCAGCAGAGGAGATACGGCACATGCTTAGAGGCAGGTAACTCTGAGTTCGAATTCAGACTCTGCCACTTGGTAGCCATGTGAATCAGGGCAAATTCTTTCACCTTCCTGGGGCTCAGTTCCTTCATCTATAACATGGAGTTATCAATACATACCTTGCAGGGTTATTACAAGGATTAACTCAAATAAGTTAAATGACATGTGTTAACAGGCACTCATTAAACAACAGGGTAATTTTTGCCCTCTAGTCAAATCCATTTGCTACTCTCAGACACAGTGATTTTTTCCAAAGCAAAAATCTGACCTTCCAAGTTCCGTACTTACATTTCAATGGTTCTCCTTTGCTCTCATAATAAAGAGCAAACTCTTCCTCTGAGTGGAAAGGAGAGACCAAAGTGACAGTATTCAGGTAGGAAACACAAAAGGAGTAAAAATAGATCTTGCTATAAAAAAATAAGTCAAAGAACTCACAAAAAAGGTATAAAATAACACACATCAAAAATGTGGGGAAGAGAGGAGAAACGAATGGTTTCAAATTTAATCATTTCAAATGATTTTCAAATCGAATTTCAAATTCTATCAACTTCAAACATACTGCTATATGCAGGAGAGGTTATATGCAAACCTAATGGTAATCTTACATAAAAAAAACACTAATAAATATGCAAAGAATAAAGACAAAGACAAATATATCATTAAAGAAAATCAGCAAAACATCAAAGACAGACAAAAAAGGATCAGAGAAAATCTTCAGAAACAAACACAAGTAATAAAATGGCAATAAATACATATCTATCACTAATTACTTTGAATGTAAATGGACTAAATGCTCCCATCAAAAGATAAAGGGTGACAGAGAGGATCTACAAGACACTCATTTTATTTTTTACATTTTATTTATTTTTGCGAGAGAGAGAGCAAGAGAGAGCACCCTTGCTCATTCGCAGTGGGAAGGGGCAGAGGGAGAAGCAGACTCCCGTTGAACAGGAAGCCCAATGCAGGACTCAATCCCAGGACCCTGGACTCATGACCTGAGCCAAAGGCAAACACTTAACCAACTGAGCAACCCAGGCACACCATACAAGAGACTCATTTTAGACCGAAGGACACCTGCAGATTGAGAGTGAGGGGATAGAAAATCATCTATCATAGAAGTGGATGTCAAAAAAAAAAAAAAAAGCAGGAGTAGCAATACTTATATTGGACAAAATTGACTTTAAAGATTTTTTATTTATTTGACAGAGAGAAACACAGCCAGAGAGGGAACACAAGCAGAGGGACTGAGGGAGGGAGAAGCAGGCTTCCCGCTGAGCAGGGAGCCCAATGTGGGACTCGATCCTGGGTCTCCAGGATCATGACCTGAGCCGAAGGCAGTCGCTTACCAACTGAGCCACCCAGGCGCCCTGACAAAATTGACTTTAAAACAAAGACTATAACAAGAGACAAAGGACACTATCCAATAATAAAGGTGACATTCCAACAAGATATAACGATTATAAATATTTATAGGAACATAGGAACATAGGAACACCCAAATACATAAAACAGTTAATAACAAACACAAAGGAACTAATTGATAATAATATAATAATCGTAGGGGACTTTAACACCTCACTTGTATCAACGGATAGATCATCTAAGCAGAATATCAACAAGGAAACAGTGGCTTTGAATAACACTAGAACAGATGGATTTAACAGATATATTCAGAACATTCCAGAATAAAACAGCAGAATACACATTCTTTTCAAGTGCATACAGAACATTCTCCAGAACAGGTCACATATTAACCCACAAACAAACCTCAACAAATTCAAAAAGATGGAAATCAGGAGTGCCTGGATGGCTTGGTCCGTAAGTGTCTGCCTTTAGCTTAGGTCATGATCTCACATCCTGGGAGTGAGCCTTGTGTGGTGGGCTCCCTGCTCCTCTCTCCTCTGCTCCTCCCTAACCCCACTTATGCTCACTTTCTCTCTCTCCTCTCTCAAATAAATAAAATCTTAAAAAAATCAAAAACATACCATGCATATCTTCTGACCATAATGCTACGAAACAAGAAGTCAACCACAAGAAAAAATCTGGAAGGACCACACATACATGGAGGTTAAATAATATGCAATTAAACAATGACTGTGTCAACTAGGAAATTAAACAAGAAATAAAAAAGTAGATGGAAACAAATGAAAATACAATGGTCCAAAACCTCTGGGATACAGCAAAAGTGGTTCTAGGAGGGAAGTTTATAGCAAAACAGGCCTACCTCAAGAAGAAAAATCTCAAATAAACAACCTTACACCTAAATGGGATAGGAAAAGAAAAAGCCTAAGAGCAGCAGAAGGAAGGAAATAATAAAGCCTAGAGCAGAAATAAATGACATACACACTAAAAAAAAAACCCAAAAAACCAATAAAGCAGATCAATAAAACAAGGAGCTGGATCTTTGAAAAAAAAAAAAATCAGTAAAATGACAAGCCTCTGGCCAGACTTACCAGGAAAAAAAGAAAAAGAATTCAAATAAATCAAAAATGAGAGAGAAGAAATAGTATCACAGAAGTACAAACAATCATAAGAGAATATTATGAAAAACTATATGCCAACAAAGTGGACAACCTAGAAGAAATGCATCAATTCTTAGAACATATAAACTCCTAAAACCGAAACAAGAAGAAATAGAAAATCTGAACAGACCAATAATGGGCAAAGAAACTGAATGCTAGAAGCACTCCCCAGAAGTCCAGGACCAGAGGGTTGCACAGGTGAATTCTACCACATATTAAAAGACTTAATATTGGGGCGCCTGGGTGGCTCAGTTGGTTGGACAACTGCTTTTGGCTCAGGTCATGATCCTGGAGACCTGGGATCGAGCCCCACATCGGGCTTCCTGCTCGGCAGGAAGCCTGCTTCTCCCTCTCTCAGTCTCTCTGCTTGTGTTCCCTCTCTGGCTGTGTTTCTGTCAAATAAATAAATAAAATCTTTTAAAAAAAAAAAGAATCTTGGTATCCATTAAAAAAAAAGACTTAACACTTATTCTTCTCAAACAATAGAAAGAGAAGGGAGACTTCTATACTCATTCCTTAAGGCCAGCAGTACCCTGATACCAAAACCAGATAAAAACATCACTAAAAAAGAGACATACAGGCCAATATCCCAGATGAACAGAGACACAAATCCTCAACAAAATACTAGCAAACCAAATCCAACAATACATAAAAAAAAAATTCCATGGTCAAGTGGGATTTATTCCTGGACTAAAAGGGTGGTTCAATATTCTCAAATCAATCAATGTGATACATCACATTAATAACAGAAAGGATAAGAACCATATGATTATTTCAGTAGATGCAGATAAAGCATTTGACAAAGTATAACAATATCATGGTAAAAATCCTCAACAAAGTAGGTTTAGACAGTACATACCTCCACATAATAAAAGCCATGTATGAAAAACCCACAGTTAACATCATCCTTAATGGGGAAAAACAGCTTTCCCCTAAGGTCAGGAACAAGACAAAGATGTCCACTGTCACCACTTTCATTCAACACAGTACTGGAAGTCCTAGCCTCAGCAATCAGACAGCAAAAAGAAATGAAAGGCATCCAAATTGGTAAGGAAAAAGTCAAACTTTCACTATTTGCAGATAACGCCATACCTCATATAAAATACCTAAAATATTCCCCAAAAAACTTCTAGAACTGATAAATGAAATCATAATGTCACAGGATACAAAATCAATGTAGAGGATTCTGCTGCACTTCTATACATCAATAATGAAACAGCAGAAAGAGAAATTAAGAAAACAATCCTTCTTCCAATTGCACCAAAAACAGTAAGATACTTAGGAATAAACCTAGCCAACAAGGTGAACAACCAATACCCTGAAAACTATAAAACACTGATGAAAGAGGGATGCCTGGGTGGCTCAGTCGGGTGAGCATCTGGCTCTTGATTTCAGGCCACAGTCATGATTTCAGGGTCCTGGGATTAAGCACCAAGTAGGACTCTGTACCCAGCAGGGAGTTGGCTTGAGGATTCTCCCTCTCCCTCTGGCCCTACCCCTGCTCCAAGGCCCTCTCTCTCTTTAAAAACAAAAACACTGAAGAAAGAAGTTCAAGACAGTGCAAATGGAAAAACATTCCATTTTCAAGGAATGGAGGAACAAATATTGTTAAAAATGTCTATACTACCCAAAGTAATTTACACATTTAAAACAATCCTGATCGAAATATGAACAGCATTTTTCATAGAACTAGAACAAACAATTTGTATAGTACCACAAAAGACCCCAAATAGCCAAAGCAGTTTTGAAAAAGAAAAGCAATGCTGGAGGTATCACAATTCTGGACTTCAAGTTATTACCAAGCTGTAGTAATCAAAACAGCATGGTACTAGCACAAAAAAAGACACAGAGATCAACAAAACAGAATAGAATGAACACCCAGAAATAAACCCCTAACTATACGGTCACTCTTACACAAAGCAGGAAATAACATCCAATGCGAAAAAGACAGTCTCTTCAACAAATGGTGTTGGAAAAACTGGACAGCATGTGCAAAAGGAAAAAACTGGACCACTTTCTCATATCATACACAAAAATAAATTCAAAATGGACTAAGGACCTAAATGTGAGGCCTGAAGTTATAAAAATCCTAGAAAAGAACACAGGCAGTAACTTCTTTGGCATCAGCCAAAGCAACTTGTCTAGCTATGTCTCCTGAGATAGGGAAATAAAAGCAAAAATAAACTCTTGGGACTATATAAAAATAAAAAACTTCTGCACAGCAAAGGAAACAACAAAGCTAAAAGACAACCTACAGAATGGAGAAAGTATTTGCAAATGACGTATCTGATAAAGGATTAGTATCCCAAATATAGAAAGCATCTATCAAACTAAACACCCAAAAATCAAATAATACAATTATAAAATGGGCAGAAGACATTTTTCCATAGAAAACATACAGGTGGGCCAACAGACACCTGAAAAGATGCTCACCATCATTTATCATGAGGGAAATACAAATCTAAACTACAATCAGGTATCATCTCACACCTGTCAGAATGGCTAAAATCAACATCACAGAAACACCAGGTGGTGGTGTTTGGCAAGCATATGGAGAAAAAGGAACCCCCTTGCACTGTTGGTGGGAATGCAGAACAGTGCAGCCACTGTGGACGACAGTTTGGAGGTTTCTCAAAAAGATAAAAACAGAACTAGTCTACAAACCAGCAATTGAACTATTGGGTATTTCTCCAAAAAATACAAAAACGGTAATTCAAAGGGATACATGCACCCCCACATTTATATAATAGCATTATTTATAATAGCCAAGATAAGGAAGAAGCCCAAGTTTCCATCTATAGATGAATGGATTAACAAGATGGGGCATATATATATACAATGGAATATTAGCCATAACAAATGAAATCTTCCCATTTTCAAGGACATGGGTGGGGTTAGAGTGTATTATGCTAAGTGAAATAAATCAGAGAAAGACAAGTATCATACGATTTCATTCATATGTGGAATTTAAGAAACAAAACAAATGATCAAAGGGGGAAGAAAAGAGAGAGACAAATTAAGAAACAGACTCTTAATTATAGAGAAAAAATTGATGGTTACCAGAGGGGAAGGGGTGGGTTAAATAGGTGATGGGGATTAAGGACTGCACTTGTGACGAGTCCAGGGTAATATACGAAAGTGTTAAAATAGTATATTGTACACCTGAAACTAATATAACACTGTATGTTAACTAGTTGGAATTAAACTAAAAGCTAAGGGGCACCTGGGTAGCTCAGCCGATTAAGCATTCAACTTTTGATCTCAGCTGAAGTCATCAACTCAGGGTTGTGAGATCGAGTCCCACGTGCTTAAGATTCTCTGTCCCTCTGCTCTCCCAACCCTGACCCCCACTCCAAAAAACAAAAAGAGAAAGTGCTGGTCTTTGCCAACCTCTCTCCCTTGCTCTCCTGTGAACTAGACAAAGGGACCTGCTTTATGCTCTTGGAAAATTTTAATTTAATCCTTATGATTTCAAAGCCTTCACAGCGGTTGAAAGCCCCTTTACCAGATCCCATCTACCTGGTTAACAACTTCGCCTAACTTCTTTAGGAAAACCTTTTTTAACCTCCAGACTAGGTCAAGCCCGACAATGCTGTTTGCCTCTCTCTCTCTTACAGTGCTAAATCTGTTTGGTCATTATACTCATAATAATCTACACTGTGTCTTAGCAACATTAAGAGATAAGGAACTGTTTTTTGATTACCACTGAATCCCCAGGAATCAACACCAAGCACAATGCCTGGTTCCACTTTAGGAACTTAAAACTTGTACTGAATAAATAAATACAAATTCAGAGGAGGGTTGGGGAAGCAGTAGCTATTAATCTGGTTAGCACTTCTCTGTAACACTTACCCACATTCTGCCCAGCATGCTTATTAATATTTAATTTTTCCTTCTTTGCTGGATTTTTACCTCTGTTGCATACAACTCTGAATGTTCCACTGCCTCCAAATGATAGTGGGGCTCGGAGGAGATGCTCCAGGCTGGGGAAATGGTATGGAATTGAAGGGAACGTTAAGTGGCCCGAATAGCAAGAGAGAGAAGGGTGAACTCTACTCTAAAGGCAGCTGTGGCCAAAGGTAAGAACAGGTTTCCTGCCCCAATTTTTCCTTCTTAGGGCCACTAGAGTTGAGCTTTGTTTGTGGGGATGCGGGGAGGATTCAAAAGGGCAACACTTACTTGTTCCCATGAGGAAATCATATGACGTTCAGCAGGTGGTTTCTCTATGATAGTCACCTCTGTCACACCTGGGGAAGATTCTGGAAGAGGAAAAGAGAGTCTGTAGAGTTGCAATGGGCCTGGTCTCACATATTTCAATACTAGACACTGATTGTTGGTGAGTACCTAGGAATATCAGATTCCTCT
This sequence comes from Spilogale gracilis, assembly GCA_004023965.1. Taxonomy (NCBI): domain Eukaryota; kingdom Metazoa; phylum Chordata; class Mammalia; order Carnivora; family Mephitidae; genus Spilogale; species Spilogale gracilis. The sequence continues at coordinate 53,084 of PITA01010420.1, forward strand.
GAGCAGCATTTATTACCCCTGTGATAAAAAACAGGGAGAACTGGTCGGTCCTTCAAAGGCACTCAAATCCCAAACCTAGGACCATGCAATCAACCTGGAAGAAAGGACATCATCAGAACACCCACTACACTCAGTCACTGCTCAGTACTTCAGCTGTTGAACAAAAATCAGAGATTCTATATTCCTAGTGATTTCATACCTCAACTTCTCACTTATGACATGGTCAAAAGGAATAAAGAATAGCACTTCAATAAACTTTTACAAGATATAAAACTTGTTTGCTAGTGTTTCCTCTAAATAAAACCCATCTGTCTCTATGGGATCCCAGATTTAGTAGTTTAGGCTAACACTATGAAAAATCGATTCCAACCAGAAATACACTGAAAACAAAATAAACCATATCTCTAAATCTTGAAAGCAGGAGAAGGTCTCCAAATAACCTCTTTGTGGAGCTATGGTTTACCATTCATTCTGAGGTAACAAAGAAGCCACCCGACTTAGAATTCAACAGACTTTAATAACTCCTCCTACATTCTCTAGTTGTCGGTTTACCTACACTCAGTAGGTAAATACTTGAAATCCTTAATCTAAGACATAAACTCTGCTATGGGTTGAATTGTGTCCCTCACAAAAAGTATATGTTGATGTCCTAACTGCCAGTTCCTCAGAATATGACTTGATTTGGAAATTCGGTCATTGAATATGGAATTTGCTAAGATGAGGTCACAGTGGAGTAGAGTGGACCCCAAATCCAATATGGCTGGTATCCTTATAAAAAGAACGCTTTGTGGAGAGACAGAGGGAAGAGGGCCACATGAAGACAGAGAAGTGGAGTAAACGTATCTATAATATAAGAACTGTTAAAGACTGTTAGCAAATCACCAGAAGTTAGAAAAGAGGCAAGGCAGGTTCTTCCCTTCCAGGTTTCAGAATGAGAGTGACACTGCCAACCATTTGGATTTAGACTTTTGGCCTCTAGAACTGTGAAAATAAATCTGCTGTCCTAAGCCACCTGGTTTGTGGTACATTCTATGGCAGCCCCAGTGAACTAACACAAAGCCTATCCACTTTTCTCATTGTGATATTGCATACATTATTCCCATGTCACCACTGTTTTAGGCCATGGTCACTGCAAGTGCAGATGCAATCAAAGTCAAACTCTCTGTGCTCTGATCCATCCTCAGAATATCAGCGGAGGACTATCCTCATACTTAGGCTTGTTTCCTATCTGATCGATTGGGTTCTCCTTGTGGTCTGGAAGGTAAGGTCCTTCTCTGGTCTTAACTTCTTTCACCCTGCAGTCCAAACCCTCTGTTCCAGGTGTGTGTCTCCTCACTGTCTCCACCCCACACCCTCTCTCTAGAACCAAATCTGTACTCATGTTTGATTATGCTGTATCCCTTTCCCATTATACACACCGAAATGTGTCCACCTACCCAAGTCCTAACCACACTTCAAGGCTATGCTAAAGTTCCACCTACTCCATGAAACCATTTCAGATGACTCTAGTTCACCGTGGTTTCTGCTTTTCCTGATACCCAAACCCATCACATGCAGGGCTGGGGCCACATATGTTATACACCTAAAAAAAAAAAAAAGATTTTATTTGAGAAGGAGAGAGGGAGAGAAGGAGAGAGGGAGCACACACACAAGCAGGGGGAAGGACAGAGGGAGAAGCAGACTCCCCACTGAGCAGGGGGCCCAATGTGGGACTCCATCCCAAGACTCTGGGATCATGACCTGAGCTAAAGGCAGACGCTTAACTGACTGAGCCACCCAGGTGGCTTTTTTTTTTTTTTAAGATTTTATTTGTGAGAGAGAGTGTGTGAGAGAGCACACATGTGTTTATATGTAATTACATTCTATTTTGAACCATATTTTGGTTATTTGTGACAAGTAAATACTGTAAACAGGAAATGCATTGAAAAGAATTTTTAAAATCTCTAAGGATAAGGCAGAGACTTCTCATCCAGTTTAATGTATAAAATGGTTCCTAGACCCAACCCCTGCAGCATTTTTGTGGGGAGGCTTCCCCATACCAACAAGCAATTCTCAGATATCTTTGTGTCCTACAAGGAGACAGCATCAGATACGACAGGCTATGGATTCAGTCTATAAGAATGCCATCCTCCCCACTTCAGACGCCAGATACGAGTCCAGGTTTTCACCTATGCTTCCTCACCGACCTGCTACAGACTGTGGGTTCTTGAGACTCCCTCTCCTTGTACTTTAGACACTAGTGAAAAGCCCAGGCTGTCACCTGCACTTCTGACTGGCTGTAAGTCAGAAGGTTCCTAAGGTTCCATTTATTTGCCAGAGGGGCTCATAGAATTCAGAGAAACATTTTACTTACTAGATTACTGGTTTATTATAAAAGAATATAACCTAGGAACAGCCAGATGGAAGAGATGCTTAAGACAAAGTATGTGGGAAGCGACAAGGAACTTCCATGCCCTCTCTAGGCAGGCTACCTTCCCCACATCTCCATGTGTGGGATTGTTGATAAACAACCTGAAAGTTTCTGGGTTTTTATGCAGGCTTCATTACACAGGCATGATTGATGGTATCATCAGCCATTGAGGAGTGATTCAACCTTCAGACCCTCTTCCTTTCCTAAAGGTCAGGGAATGGGACTGAAAGTACCAACCCTCTAATCACATGGTTGGATCTATTGGCAACTAGCCCTCATCCTTTAGGGCTTTCCAAAAGTCACCCCATTAACAAAATGAAAGATCTTTACCACTCTCAACACTTGGAAAATTCCAAGGGTTTTGGGAGCTGTAAGCCAAACTGTGGACTAAGACAAAATTGTGGACTAAGACACAGTTGGCCCTTGAACAAGATGGGTTTGAACTGCATGGGTCCACTTGAACACCTATTTTTCTGAACACAGTACTGTTAAATGTATTTTTTTCTTACGATTTTCTTAACATTTTCTTTTCTCTATTATATCATGAGAATACAGAATATATACAACATACAAAATAAGGGGTTAACCACCTTTGTTATTGGTAAGATTTCTGGTTGACTGTAGGCTATCAGTTAATATACAGATTCTGTACTGCAACGTTGATGCAGGGGATGGGAAGGGCAATCAGCAGACCTAATCCTGCTTTGTTCAAGGGTCAGCTGTCATCTGAGTGAGCAAATACACATTTCTTATAAATCAGAATATGGTTCACTGATTCCTTAATTATGTTAATGTCCTTTCTATGCATCATAAAGTTTCCTCCAAGTTGTCAAAAAGTTCAGATCCTGAGAGGTAACAACAGCCCAATATAGGAGGCTAAGAATTCTGGACTCCACATACTCTGCTTTGCTTTGTGCATTCGCCAGTTGTGTGACATCAGATGAATCTTCACCTTTCTTAGCATTCAGAGAGACATTATAGTAATATTTGCCTTGAAAAGGGAAGCAGAAGAAGCAAAGGTAAAGGTGCTCTGGGAAAGCAAAAAGTACCATATACACATTTCTTTTTTCTGCCTTCTGTTCAATGTCCTTTTTAAGATACTGGGAACCACAGTACTATGGTGGAAAAATACCATGAGTTTCAAGCCATTAGACCGGGCTAAGTCCTTGCTATGCCCTTGACTAGTTAGTAGATGCTGTCCATCCCTTCAGGGGTGGTGACATTTGGCAATGTTCCACCAAAGCTAAGACAGTGAATAGTAATGTTATTATTCACATTTTATAGCAAGGACATTGAGGCTGAGAGGCTAGGCCACTCCAAATGGCTAGGCTTACTCCAAGTATGGGTCTAGTTAAGAGTTTATGTGCAATAGGCTTTGTGTGCCTCTCTGCAAAGCCCTTTAGCAATTATCCTATGGAAATGCAGAGCCTAGCTTCAATCAGTCTTAGCAGCCTACTACTCCAACTTTTGTAGGACAGAATAACACAGAATGCTTTGTTAACAATCCAGCTGGTTGCATAATGATGTCACCTGATTACACCCATAGGGTAGTCTAGTGTCTAGGGTTGTTGGAGGACACACACTAAATAGAAGTACCTGACATGAAGCTTTTGATTGCCAACCCTTCCATTTCAAATATATCCACCTTAAATAAACAAATTGCCAGCTGTATGACAGGCTACTGCTAAACAACTAGGAACAAGGGCACCCCACCTGTGAAATTTTACTTATTTATTTATTTGACAGAAAGAGAGACACACACACACACACACACACAAGCAAAAGAAGGAACATAAGCAGGGGGAGAGGGAGAAGCAGGCTTTCCGCAGAGCAGGGAGCCTGACGCAGGGCTTGATCCCAGGACCCTGGGATCATGACCTGAGCTGAAGGCAGATGCTTAATGACTAAGTCACTCAGGCACCCCATGAAGTTCCCATTTTTAAAAGCCCTGGGTAACCCAGGGAACTGATGACTGTGCTTGACTGACTGTGCTTTTCCCCTCCCATACCTGAATTCCCACATTTAAGTTTTAGAGATTTATTTATTTGTCACAGAGAGAGACTGCACACAAGCGGGGGTTGGGGGGGCAGGCAAAGGGGAAGAAGGCTCCCTGCTGAGCAAGAAGCCTGATGTAGGACTCGATCCCAGGACCTGGGATTATAACCTGAGCCAAAGGCACACGCCTTATAAAACTTTACACCAAAAAAATCCACATAATCCAATTATAAAATGGGCAAAAGGCATGAAAAGCCATTTCTCTAAAGAAGACATACAGATGGCTAACAGACACATGAAAAGATGTTCACCATCACTTATCATTAGGGAAAGGCAAATAAAAATTACAGTGGGATATCACTTCACTCTTGTCACAATGGCTAAAATAAAAAAACACAAGAAACAACAAGTATTGGTGAGGATGTGAAGAAAAAGGAACACTCCTGCTCTGTTCATGGGAATGCAAACCAGTGCAGACACTGTGGAAAACAGTAGAGAGGTTCCTCAAAAAATTAAAAACAAAACTATCCTACAATCCAATAATCACACTACTGGGTATTTACCAAAAGATTACAAAAACCCTAATTCAAAGGGATACATGCACTCCTATGTTTAGTGCAGCATTATTTAACAATAGCCAAACTATGGAAGCAGACCAAGCGTCCACTAACTGATGGATAAAGATGTGGTATACATATACAATGGAATATTATTCAACCATTAAAAATGAAATACAGCCATTTACAACAGCATGGACAGAGCTAGAGATCATCATGATAAGTGAAATCAGTCACAGAAAAACAAATAGCATATGATCTCATTCATATGTGGATTTTAAGAAACAAAACAAATGAGTGAGGGAAAGAAAACAACACAAACCAAGAAGCAATCTTAACTACAGAGAACTGATGGTTACCAGAGGGGAGGTGGGTGGGGTAATAGGAGAAATAGAGGATGAGGACCAAAGAATATACTTATCATGATGAAAAAACTGACTTAAAACAAGAATTACAAAAAAAAATAAAAATAGAAGAGAGAAGTCTAAGAGAGGGATATTATACAGTTGAACTCTGAATAATGCGGAGGTTAAGTGTTAGGAACTAATCCCCAATGAAGATGAAAATCCATGTGTTATCTGTTGACTCTCCAAAAACCCACTGGGAACCATTACTAATAAAATAAACAGTTGATTAACACATATTTTTTATGCTGTATGCATTATATATTGTGTTCTTAAAATAAACTAGAAAAAAATAAATTTTTAAGAAAATCAAGAGAAAATACATTTATACTACTGTACTGTAAAAAAAACCCATGTATAAATGAACCCATACAGTTCAAATCTGTGTTGTTCAAAGGTCAACTGAAATTGATCTTATTGCATCTCAGGTAGACCTTACACACTATATTTAATAATCTGTTATCAAAATGTAACATTTCCTTACTCCTTGTTCCACTGAAGAGGATACACTTTATCATTATAAAAAAATTTTTCCTCAGTTGATTGTTCAGCATTTCATTTTCTGATTTTAGCATTAGTTCTCTATAGGTTCTCCTTTTGTGAAATTGTGGTGTTTAACAAGATGTCTACTTTAATGACACCCTTTCCAGTCAGTTGAAGCGAAGCCCAGATATTTTAGCAGGTTTTTTGTGTATGGGAGAGAGATGTGAGCTTTCCTTTTTCTTTGCCCTTTTATCACCAATGCCAAAGGACTCTTCTTTTTTGCAAATTTTCTCCTCTAGAATGTATGTCCTTTTAAATTGCATGGCCGGGGCGCCTGGGTGGCTCAGTTGGTTAAGCGACTGCCTTCGGGTCAGGTCATGATCCTGGAGACCCAGGATCGAGTCCCACATCGGGCTCCCTGCTTGGCGGGAAGCCTGCTTCTCCCTCTCTCACTCCCCCTGCTTGTGTTCCCTCTCTGGCTGTGTTTCTCTCTGTCAAATAAGTAAAATCTTTAAAAAATAAATAAATAAACAAACAAATAAATAAATTGCATGGCCAACCCTTTAAATACTTACTTTTGAAGTTACTTTCCTCCAGCCCTGCTCTACCTACCCAGTTGTTGGTACTGTTGTGCTTTCAGACTGGAGTGATTTTAAACTTTCTGTCGCTTCAACTAGCCTCTGCGGGCGTCATTTCTGGCTCTTCTAGAAGTGAAGGAGTGAGGCAGGGACAGTGCTGGGAATTGTAGTTTTTTCTCTTTTTACTCATACTTATTTTGCACTTTTGGCATTCTCTGTTATTTTAAGTAGTGTTGGGCTTGGTTTTCGATAGAATTGTCATAGTTATGGAGTTATTTCAGACATTATTTAGAAAGGAGATTTTGGTGTGGTCGTTTGCATACTACACACCCACCACTGAATTCAGCCACCTTGTTTTTAAAAATCTTCTCTCTTGGGGCGCCTGGGTGGCTCATTCGTTAAGCATCTGCTTTCAGCTCAGGTCATGATCCCGGAGTATGATCTGGGAGTCCCTGGATGAGACCCACATCAGGCTCCCTGCTCTGAGGAAAGCCTGCCTCTCTCTCTCTCACTCCCCCTGCTTATGTTCCCTCGCTAGCTGAGTTTCTCTCTGTCAAATAAACAATATCTTTAAAAAAAATAAAAATCTCTCTATATATTTTCAAAACAAGAATCAAATGTGAAAAAATAAAAATATAATTAATTTTTGACTTATTAACTTGAAATTACGAGGTTTTGATTAAATTTATAAATAGTATTAAAATGTTTACAGGAGTCATGCTTCACTCTAAATTTAATTATCAGAGTTGTTTAATTCCTCAGGTAGGTTTTTGCCTTATGTTACCAGTTTGCCAGATATCTGAAAGGCTTAATAGACTAAATGTTTAAATGAAATTTAAAATGTTCACAGTTCTTTATTTAACTCTTTAAATTGATCTGACAGCTTAAGAAAAATTTAGTTGGCCAGTCTTGAATAGATTAAACATTAATCAAAAGAAATATCTTTTTTAATGAGGAGATAGGATATGGTTGACCTTGATGATTATATTTCTCCTTGTCCTACTCTATAACTTCATTTCTAAAGCTTATCATTTCTCCCAAACATATAATGGTGTTTTGTTCTCATTTACTGCAGCATTTACTGGGGGAATACTGAGGTAGAACAAGACAAAGTTCCTAAACTCATGGACTTCTACTACAGAAGAGACAGGCACATTTTAAAAAAGCAACCAAGTAAGTAATTCCAAGTAGTGATACAGCCCTATGGATTACAAACAAAATACAAAGAATAGGGAAGGTAATAATAGAGAAAGGTGTTATTAGAAGTATGGTCTAAGGCTTCTCTGAGGTAACGATATTTAATGAGAGATTTGAATGAAGTGAGGGAAAGATAACCCCAGATGTTTTTTCCCTCTAGTCTGGTAAAGGTCTTGAAGAAGGAACAAGCTTTGTGAGTTTATGTTACAAGGAGGCCACTGTGGGGGGGGGGGATAAAAATAGGTCAGAAAAACGGGTGAGGGCTGATCATAACGGACTTGATCACGGTACAGAATTTGGATTTTATTATAAATGTGACAGGAAGGCATCAAAGCATGCCACCCAGCCTACTTAGGCTACTTTTTTCTCCCTGGTTATCTTGTTAACTTCAATTTGTCTTTCAAAATCTAGCATCTTCTCCTATAGGATACCTTAACTCCCTGACTCCCCAGAGAAGGTCAATCATTTCCTCCTGTGCGCTATTTCAAAGCCATAATAGAGGACTACTGGCCGCCTCTTACACTTCTGGGGGGACCCAGGCTCTTGATTTTTTCACAGAACTGTGTTTTGGTTCCCCACCCCATCTCTGTAGTTCCCGAATGTGACACAGCAGCGGGTACTAACCAAAGGTTCTGTAAAGGAAAAACTAACCCACTCAGTGGCGCAAGCCTCGACTCCTCCCAACCGTTTGGGGTGCGGTACCCGGGGGCGCGTGGGAATTGTCCTAGGATGCTGCGTGCAGCGTTCTCCCGCTCTCTGCTACCAGAGGAAGGTTTGCTTTTCAAGGATACCCCACTGGCCAAGAATGCCTCTCGGAAAACCCAACGACCCCACTGTCTGGTGCCTGCTCTCTCCCTTTTGCGCTTTGCTCGTCCTTTCTGGGACCTGCGGTGGGAGTAGGTTGGGGCGGGGGTAACATTTGGGCTTCCCAGCTCCGCGCCCAAACACTCCCTGCAAACGCTCCCATGGCCTAGTCACGCACCCGGCTGCCCTCTCCTCCTTAACAACGAAGTCACCGCAGCAATGCTCCCTGGCACACAGGGTCCACGTCGCCTCTCCTTGCTCCCGGTGTACATTTCCTCATTCCGCCGTTTCCTGCCACGGCTCCCCGCCCCACTCACCTAATATGCGGGTGATCCCCAGGGTCAGCTTCTCCAGGTGCGGCTTGCTGCAGCCCGGGGGCGGCGTCTCCTCCATGGCTCGCGTCCCCGCTCCGCGCGCAGTGGGTTCAGCGGCGGGGACCCGGCGGGAGAGCGGGGCGGGCGGGAAGGCTGGACACCGCCCCAGAGGCTCGGCCATCGAGTTCACAGCATGCCGGGAGTTGTAGTGCTTGGCGCCTGAGAGCGCAGCGGAGCGGAGATGGGAGGACCGGGCTGCTCTGGGAGTAGTAGTTCCGCGGTACACTTGTTCCCGCTGCCCCGGCGGTCGCGCCACACCTCGCCGTCGAGACACAGTGACTCCTCGGCAAGGACCCTACCGCCCCGCCGGAGCCGGCCGCGCAAGCGGGGGCGGGCCTCTGCGCGGTGCGGCCAATGGGGACTGGGCCTGACGGCCGGGGCGTGGCGGCCCCGGCGCGACGCCCCGAGTGGCGGTTGTTTCAAGATGGCGGACGTGGCGGGCCCCTCCCGCCGGGGTGCGGCGGCGTTCTGGAGCCGGGACTGTATCCTTTGCCCGCCTGGCAGGGGGCGCCGGCGCCCTCCCCGGTGCGGCGAGCGGCGGGCGGTCGCGTGAGAGTCCGAGTGGAGGGGCGAAGCTCCATGCTGTCCTCGGGGGCGGGGCCGTCCTTTCCGGGCGCAGTGTAGGTGCCGGGGCTTTTCCTTGGCGGGGTGTTAGGTAGCAGACAGCCTGATTCTGTCTCCAGGCTGGAGCACCAGGTGTGGGGAATCAGCACTGATGTTTCCGGCCCTCCTTGGTGGTGAGCTTTGGAAAGATGGCCTAGAGTTGTGGCCCTGTGGGGGCTGGAAGGGACCCTCTGACGGTGGTGACCTCAGGCCGGCTGAGTCTGCGGAGGGAAGGGTGTTGACTGGACAGGGAGCCTTTTTGTCTCGGTTTAGGACTGTCCTTGGACTGCGTTGTTGGGAGCCAGTCAGGACCTTTTCCGACTTGATGATTTCCTTTCATGCTGGGATTTTCGGAGAGGTGTTGGGCTGAACTTGGTCTGGTGATGCTGGTTACGGAATAAAAAGCGTTGCAAATCATTGCTGCTGGAAGTAGTGTTGATTTACAGGTGGATTGTGGGTCACCACTGGCAGGACTGAAGTTCTTGGATTGTTTTGGGGGTGGAGAAGCTGTGGAGCTTTTTATGGTTGTGGTGGTGTTCCCAGTTCAGTAACTGTGTTGAGATGTGTGACAGAACTGGTTCGTTCTCTGGTTCAGGTTGACTGTCCCAGCCTGATCTTTTCCTGGTAAGTTACATCACCTTGGTTAGAGGAGTGTTACATGAAGGAGGGCAATCCGTGTATTGGGTACCTGCAGAGCAAGTCTTCATGCCTGTTTGCTAGGATTGATGATAGCATTATTTGAGGCATTGCGGTTAACTTTGGCAGAATCATTCTCTGCACACTATTTAGTGCCCAGCGAAACTTAGAAAATTGTATTATCAGTTTTCCTTTTGAGTTACAGTACTAGGATTACAGTGTCATGTGGAGAGAGGGATATTTTTGCATTCCTTGCTGCTCAATGTTTAGTGTTAGTTTCTAAACATAATTACCATTTGTCTCTGATAGGTGGGTGACAGTTAAGTAAAATCATGCACATAACTGGATGAAAACACTAATGCAGTGTGTACATTAAATATTTTTTTCTTTATATATCAGGAAAGACGCAAAGAGAATATGTGCATTGGGAACTGGGCAAAATTAGGAAGTCAGGAAATTGGGATGAGACTTCCCTGTGCTCGCAATGATAGAATTTTGTGATCCAGGAGATATTTGAGGGTTATCAGCTTATAAGATGCTTTTTTGTGCAGTCATTTTCATAACCACCTATGTGGTTTTGGTTATTATTCCTTAACTTTACCTATGACCAGTAGAATTGTTCTGATAGGTATAAATGGTGTGTGGGGGCAGTGTATTGCTGTGGCACTGATTAAGTTAATAGGTAAATAAACTGAACTTGTGCTCTTGTTTGAAGCAGCCCTGTATGCTCACTTACTTATGTGGTCATATTATTCCTTATTGCACATGGAAGTCCTACATCCTCCCTTTTCTCTTATATTCTCCCTTTGAAAATTAATGTGAAATACTCATCTTCCCATTGAAAGTGAGGAGTTGAAATTATATGGAGGAAATGGCTGATTACATTGGTAAATTCTGATTTGAATTTGAAATTCAAATGAATTTCAAACCTTGAAATGAATTGCAAGGTTCCTAGTATTACCCATTTCCCCCATCTATTCCACATAATGACCAGTTATCATCCAGCCTCAGATATTTTTAATGTCCCTAGGACTCAAAAGCAATGTCAGATGTAAATTTGCTACTGAATCTTTGCTAAAAAGCATAAAGATAGTTATGAATCATTTGGTTTAATCATGTGTCTTTGGACTAGATCTCTGTTACACAGATGACCTCCTTAGACCACCTCCGTAGCCTTTAATATAAAACTTTCAATAGTAAAAGACCAAAAAGTATGTACGTATAATCATGTATCCCTTTCACACTGTTGAAAGACAGCTTTTCAGTGCTTTGCCTAAACAATTAGAGACATGTGATTAAGTTATTGCCTAGTCCTAGATGTTTCTGTCATGTGAGACTGTGACTAAACATCATCTTTTTTACTGTTGTCTTTTTACTGTTACGCATCGCCTGCACAATATGATTCAGCAGTGCTTTTTGCACAAGGTATATTTTCATACCTTATGTGTAAACAAATGAGTATGCCATGTTGTCATTTTGTGGGTTAAATCTGCAAGTAAAATATGCCTCTTCCACCATAAACTGCTTTCTTCTTTCATTATAGCTCCTGGTAATATGAAAAGTGTTTCTGCAGTATCCATATTTGCTTGGGTAAATACACCCCAGCGTATTATCATTAACGGTATTTTAACTTGGTATTAACAAATATGAATTATAAGGGACTTGGTCAAAACATTACAGTAGCTATAATCCATGACATTGAGTATTCAATTAACAACAGAATCTTTATGTTGATGTTAAAATAGTATCCTAGCCAGGAAAGTCACTTGGATCAAAAATAATTACATATACATGTGTTGCTGGTAAGTGATTGAAACTCAGAAGGTTAGAGTGTGCAGTACTAAGTTTATTTTCTTCAGCTCTTTGTGATCTGGAACAGATGTTTCTTCCTCTCTATTACTTCTACCTTGGTTTCATTCTGCTTTAATTCTGGGGATTTGGAGTTTGGTACCAGCATTAAGGATGCTTTATAATTTGCTGTGCTTGCCTTAGTAAAGAACTTCCAAAGTAGAACTGAGGTGGCACAAAGAATCCAATGAGAGGTCCAGTATACATTTGATAAATATTTCTCTTTGACATATTTGTATATTTTTTAAACTTTGTATTTGAAGAAAGTAAATATTTGGATTCTTCAGGTGGTGAGATGAAGATAGATTACAAATGATTAGAAAGGATAGGTTGGATGGAGGCAACTTCAAATATTTTTAGGCTTATTTTTAAAAACTCTTGTTTATTTATTTAGCATTTTTAATATTTGAAAAGATTCTCAGCATGAATGTAGCTAATGGGTTTTGCCTTCATATTTTTAAATTTTCCTCTATGCTTTAAGGAACTTCTGACTGGTCTAATAATTAAAATGACATGAGACAGACTAAGAGGAGAAAAGTCAAACTTAATTAGTTTGGTTTCATATGGGGAGTCCACATATATGTGAGAGATTCCAAAGAGAACCAAAATGCGTTATGCTTGTCATTCAGAACTAAGGAGATGGGAGTAGGGGTCTGGAACTTTCAAGGAAAGGAAAGCAATTCATAGGAAGATGAAAAGAAATAAATGTTTGGTAAACAAATGTTTTCTGGGCCTTATAGAAACAATGGGACATAGAGACAAATTTTAACAAACTTTGCTAAATTCCTACCTACCACCTCTTGTTTATATTATACTGTAGTTATTTATGGTGATAACTGCCTTCTGGGAGCAGGCCCCCTATCCAAATTCTTTTAGGCAGTTACTGTGGAGGTCAAAGTTTCTTCATGAGTCTTTTGAGCCTTGATTGTTTTGAGCTCAAAACAATCCACATTCCAAAGTGGCACATCTTGGGGTGATGGGTTCTGAACCCCAGCAAGATAAAGAGAGACAGCACCAAAGAGTTGCTGGACAGTACCTCATAAAATTAAATATCCCTTTCATTCTTTCATAGATGATTAACTATGAGCCCAGCATTTTTTGACTTTAGGAGATAACAAACACTGAACAAAACCAGTGGAAAATCCTCACCCACTTAGTGCTTACATTTTAGTGAGATAAGATGAGGCCATGAATAAGTAAAATGTGTTGTGTGTGTCCAATAATTATTGGTGATATGAAGAAAAACCAGAAAAAGGGTAGCCATCATGGGGATCTTTGTGTCTGCTTTTATGCCAGTACCATATAGTTTGAAATTAGGAATTGTGATGCTTTAGCCTTATTCTTGAGATAGCCTTGGCTATTTGGGGTCTTTGTGGTTCCATAAAAATTTTAGGATTGTTCTGTTTCTGTGAAAAGATTGCATTGGAATTTTGATAAAGGTTGCACTGGATCTGTAGATTGCTTTGAGCAGTATAGACATTTTTAACAGTTATTCCAATTTATAAGCATGGAATATCTTTCTATTTGTATCTTCAGTTTCTTTCATCAGTGTCTTAAAGTTTTCAATGTATAGGTCTTTTACCTTGGTTAAATTTATTTCTAGGTATTCTTTTTTGATGCAGTTGTAACTGGGTTTTTTTAATTTCCCTTTCTGGTATTCATGTATAGAAACATAATAGATATTTGTATATTGATTTTGTATCTTCTAGCTTAGCTGAATTCATTTAGTCCAACGGTTTTTTTGGTAAAGTCTTTAGAGTTTTCTAAATGTAATATTTTGTCATCTGCAAATAAAACTAATGAAAGATCTCTACGGTTTTTCTTAAACAAGGAGCAAAGTGGTATCAGGTTTGAGAGCAGAAAGTATAAAATACTTGATGAGTTTCTTGGGGCACTTGGGTGGTGCAGTCGGTTAAGCATGTGACTCTTGATTTCAGCTCAGGTTGTTTTCTCGGGGTCCTAAGATGGAGTCCCACATAGGGCTCTGCACTCATTGCAGAGTCAGCTTGGACTATCTCTCCCTTTGCCTCTATGCCCCATCCCGTGCACCCTCTCAAATAAATAAATAAGTCTTTTAGATGAGCTTCCTAATCTGGGTGCAGCTGAGTTGGGTCCTCAGTGGCTGGTCTGTTCCAGCTGTGAGCAGTCTTTTTTGTGACTATTCTAGGGAGTATGTTTCCCAGGATTTAGTTACATTAGTCTTTCCATAGGACTATGGAACAAACTCCATAGTCAGTTTGGAGAATATTCTGCAAATTCATCACTACTTTATCTTTTAATCGAGGACACTGCCAAATGGAGATTTTCCAGAATCATCTTGATTTTTTTCCCCCCTTGGGTACCTATTCTCGCATCTCTGTCTCCCAACACAAATAATTAAATATTTATTGAGCACCTATTGTGTATGCTAATCCCAAGGGATATAAAAAAAAAAAAATGACTTGATGTTTGCTGTTGAAGAGCCTGCAGTTTCATTTTGTATGCCTTTTTTTTTTAGATTGGGTGCCAGTGAATTTATCAATTCTCTCTGCTCCAGTATTACCTGGTATCAGTTTCCTTGGACTAGTAGGTTCTAATTTTTGTTTGTTTGTTTGTCTTGTGTGCCCCTTAAAATTTTCTAAGTGTCATAACTGCTAGTTGAGGAGTACTACTTAACAGCCCAAATCCTGAATATGTGATAATATGTATGCTGCTGCAGAGAGCTATTAGAAATCACCTGGTGGCTCAGACAGTAGCACCATTTTTGTGTTCCTAAATTCTTACAGGGATCTAGGCATTTATAATCAACACTCCTTGAAAAGATTCCATAGCTACAGTTGGTCTTGAACTGAAATATAGTGACTTTTTGAACATGTTATTAAATGTTTCACTCCAGCCTTTACCTGGAAGGAAATTTTTAATAAATTTGTCTAGAAATCTTGGAAAAGAAATCATTTTATAAAAGAACGGAAAACTGGAATTTTCTAAGTCATCTGGAAAAATTTGTTTTTTCCAAGACACTTCCTCGAAATATAATAGAAGTTTATCAAATTGTGGACATATTTGGATTTAGATAGAGTTCTGAGTAAAATTTTGTTTCTGAAAGGAAAATTTTCTTACTATATTGGTTCTTCTTCAGTAGCAGTGGTATGATCATAGCCTTTCAAAATTTCTCCTTTTGAAATTCAAAATAGTTCTTTTTGTCTTATATTTTTTCCACTTGTGGGTGCCTGGATGGCTCAGTCCTAAGGTTAAGCCTCACACTCTTGATTTCGGCTCAGATCATAACCTCAGGGTTGTGCGATCAAGCCACTCTTTGGGCTCCACAATGGTGATGGAGCTTACTTAAGAATCTCTCTCCCTCTTCCTCTCCCCATCTTTAAAAAAAAGAAAAAAAAAAGTTAAATTTCTTCCACTTGTTAAGTAGTAGGGCTTCTTGGGATATTTCATGAATGCACTGCAGAAGAGTAAAACCTTTGTGTTTGCATGATTGACTTGCTCTCAAAGAGTGTTCTTCAACGCTAAAGCTCATTTTGAAATTATTTATTCATGTCTAAAATAACTTACCAGTTCTCCAATAATAAACAAACTGGAGCATTTAGCTCCTTGTTTACAAAAGGAAAGGAAATGAAAGGAGCTTAACACAATTTATAGGGTAGGATATCTCACTTGGGAATAAGCATAGATGAAAGTTTTATGGAATAAGGCCTTTCAAAAATTTTATAAAACATGCAGTATGACTATGTAAAGATGAACTTTAAAAGATTACTAATTTTGCTACATTTATTTCACTTGCGTTCCTTTCTAGTTTTGTTTTTGGGAGCTTGTTATAAATTCTCAGGTCAAATAGAAAGTCCAGAATAGAGGCAACATTTGGATATTGGATGATCTTTTCTCGTATTTTCCTTCATGTCCTTCTTCATAGTTTCTGATGAAGAACAATCAGTAGTATATGTTCCAGGTATGATTTTTCTGTATTAATTTGGTAAGCTTCCTTTGCTTCTTAAGTATTAGGAGAAAAAACAGTAGGACCACTTTGTAGATATAACTATATGCAGAACAGTCCATTGGAAAGTAAAATTTTGTGTTTTTTTTTAAATATGTGGTTAGACCTTACTGAGGTTGAAATACTGCCTTATTTTAGGGGCTGGTCAGGCAAGTGAGCTTTTGATGAATTTGTAGAACACTTCACTCATCTATTAAAGAGCAAGAGATTCTATCTTTTATATTATGAATAATAACGTAAATTCAAAGCAAAATGTGAAAACTTCTTGATATAGGGTTTATGTGATAGACTCTTCAAAGCTTACTGGTTGTTACTAAATGAGTAGACTGAGCCATTGAAGGTATCCTAATTATGTGAGGAATCAGAGTTTTAATTTCCCCTATATTAAGGTATATATTGAATGTTATAATTTATTGGTTTTAATGTGACTTGTGAATTTTCATATCACCTTTTAAAATATTTCAGTTGAATCTTAAATGTATTCAGAACATAATCTTTTCATGATTCATTATTTACTAAGAGGCTTAAAATGAAGTTTATAAAGTAAGAGTTTTCCCCATCAGGTCCCTTTAAGAGGTATGTCAGAGAAGAGCTTCATGGGGGTTGAGTTTAAGAGAATGAAGTATAATTTTGATATTTTGTTTGATGGAAATCCTTAGGAATTTCTACAGAAGGAAATGCCAAATCAAGACACAAGTTAAATCCAAAAGCTGATGTTAAACTTAAGACTTCCAGGATTACTGCCACTTCAGTCTCCACGGAGTCTTTGAAAGGTGCAGGAGATTCAGTAGATGAACAGGTCAGTAATTTCCCTTTCCCCCTGATCTCTAGATTTTATAAATGTGGACCAATAAGTGACTTTTCTATGCTGACCAGTTACCAATAAAAAAGGGTAGAAGAGTCTTTGAAAGAACTTTAGATAGTCTACAAGCAATCTTAAAAGGTACAGAGGATTCTAGGATACTTTACATGGTCTGAATATAAAGTATGTAGATTACTCAGAGGTTTTGCTCTGAAGTCTAAAATGTCTAGACTTGCCTTAAGCCTTAGTTAAGAAAAATTTCTTACTTAGTATGTCTCAAAAGATCTATATCATGATCCCTGTCAAATTAGTAAATCAAATTGACCACCGTTTTTTCTTTTAAGAGTGCTTTATGATTTTTATTCTTGTGAATTTGTTAGATGATGATGGATAAACCTCTATATGTAAGAAACTTTGTTAACATTTCCTTGCATTATTATTTCCTTCGCTTTAAAAATATTATAAAGACTCTTTTATAGCCCATTGATTTCTCCTTCCACTTTGCCTTTGTATTAGTATCTGTACATTCCTTTGTTACATATCCTTATCTGATAGACTTACTTTACTTTAATTTTTGTTAAGGTTAAGTTAGAGTTTGGCAATCTATGACCTATAGGCCCAATTTCCTTGCTGCCTGTTTTGTGCATAAAGTTTTATTGGAACACAGTTTACTTATTCTTTTACTATTGCTGCTTTTCTATTCTAATGGTAGAGTTGCTACCATAGTGCTGTTGGTCCACAAAACCAAAGTATTTACTATTTAACACCTTATAGAAAATATTTTTCAATGCTAGTTAATGTTTTTGAGGATATTTTCAATGTCTAGTTTGTTACTGATCGTTATGATTGTAGTCTATGGGATTTATTTATTTATTTATTTATTTATTTTAAGATTTTTTTTTAAATTTATTTGACACAGAGAGAGATCACAAGTAGGCAGAGAGGCAGGCAGAGAGAGGAGGAAGCAGGCTCCCTGCTGAGCAGAGAGCCCGATGTGGGCCTCGATCCCAGGACCCTGAGATCATGACCTGAGCCGAAGGCAGAGGCTTTAACCCACTGAGCCACCCAGGCGCCCCTAGTCTATGGGATTTAAACGTGACTTGCTCAGAAGGCCTACTTTGTACCTGGATCTCCATTGTACCCACTTATGTGCCCCTGGAATGTAAATAGTAGTTGAATTTGCAAGATCTCATCAAAACTGCAAGTGTTTAATGGTTTGTGCATTTTATATTGATCGATGGCCTTCTTTTGGATTAAGTCCATATTTTATTTTACTTTATTTTTTTATTGTTACTTAAATTTTTTTTTCCAGTGTTCCAAGATTCATTCCCCATTCCCCACACCCAGTGCTCCACGCATTAGGTGCCCCTAATACCCACCACCAGGCTCTCCCATCCCTCCACCCCCTCCCTCCAAGTCCCTCAGTTTGTTTCTGTGTCCAAAGTCTCTGTTGTTTTGTTTCTCTCCCTGGATTACCCTACTTCCCATTTACTTTCCTTCTCCCACTGCCCTTCAGGTTACCCCTCATGCACCGCAAGTAAGTGAAACCATGTGATACTTGACTTTCTCTACTTGGCTTATTTCACTCAGCATAATCTCTTCCAGTCCAGTCCATATTGCTACAAAAGTTGGATATTCATCCTTTCTGATGGAGGCATAGTATTCCATTGTATATATGTACCACATCTTCTTAATCCATTCATCTGTTGATGGGCACCTTCCACAGTTTGGCGATTGTGGCCATTGCTGCCATGAACTTTGGGTTCCATATGGCCCTTCTTTTCACTACGTCTATATCTTTGGGGTAAATGCCCAGTAGTGCAATTGCAGGGTCATAGGGTAGCTCTATTTTTAATTTTTTAAGGAATCTCCACACTGTTTTCCAAAGTGCCTGCACCAGTTTACATTCCCACCAACAGTGTAAGAGGGTTCCCCTTTCTCCGCAGCCTTTCCAACACTTGTTGTTTCCTGACTTGTTAATTTTGGCCATTCTAACTGGTGTAAGGTGGTATCTCGGTGTGGTTTTGATTTGAATTTCCCTGATAGCTAGTGACGCTGAACATTTTTTCATGTGCCTGTTAGCCGTTTGTATATCTTCTATATGGAGAAGTGCCTCTTCATGTCTCTTGCCCGTTTTTTGATGTGTTCATCTTCTTTTTGGGTGTTGAGTTTGAGTAGTTCTTTATAGATCTTGGATACCAGCCCTTTGTCTGTAGTGTCATTTGCAAATATCTTCTCCCATTCTGTGGGTTGCCTCTTTGTTTTGTTGACTGTTTCCTTTGCTGTACAGCAGCTTTTTATTTTGATGAAGTCCCAGAAGTTCATTTTCGCT